>JAODAL010033223.1:0-45850 GCA_025379985.1 Phyllomedusa bahiana | reverse complement strand
CCCTTTTGCCCCTTTTTTCTGAAAGTTTTGCTGTATTTTTTGTGTTTTTAATGTCAAATTTAAATTTTTAAAAGCAGAAGAGTCTTTTCGATAAAGGCCCTTTTTAAAGAGTGTCTTTTTTTTTTTAAAACCCCTGCCCCCCCAAAACTGACAAACCTTTTACTTTGATAGGCGAAAAACCCAGGGTGAATAAATGCCCAGTGGGTGGAGTAGCCTTTGGGGGGTTTCGGGCTAACCCCTGCTCATGAAAAAGTTTTTGGGGGGAAAATTTCCCTCTAAAACGGGCCCCATTTTACAGAAAAAGGGGGGCCCAGTACTGGAACAGAGGTCTGACAAAACTGTACCTTTTTTGCTGCCCTCGGGAAAGGGGGGGCCAAAAACCCCTATGTGACATGTTCCCTTTAATCCTGTAAATATAGAAGTATTAGCAAACTCTCCAACTTCAAGGGGATGTGATGTTGTGTGAAACACAAGTTGTAGGGTGTCTAGGTCTGTGGGTATATACCCTAGCTATGAATGGCATTGACTGTGAAGATACAGGAGAATGTGTTCATATCCAATAATCTTTAGGCCCTGTGTGTTTAGTTATGGTGTTTGATGTAATATGTATTGCTGAACTTGTTTCAAAATCTCTGTATGTTCTGAATCAGAGAAAGAAAACATATCTGCCCGGTTCCCCGAAAATTTTAGTTAAACTCCTCAAAAAAATCTTGGTTTTCCCAGTTTTTATGTGAGGGGGGTAGGGGGAATTTAATGGGTCCAATTTTAATATGTTTAGTACCACTTGTCTTGTATTGTTCGATATCCCCCGCCCCTGGGTCAACATTTGGAGGTTCCCCTTAAATTTCCCCGGGAGTCCATAAGCATGCACACAAGAAAAAGAGCCCCAAAATTTTTTAGTAAAAAAAATTTTCTTCCTTTTTTTCCCTTTTTAAAAATTAATTTATAGCCGAACCAATTAAAGTTTTAAGGCCTTATACTGGGAAAAAGTTAAACAGTAAAAATTAGTGGGTGATTCATAAGACGTAGGTAAATACCTTAAGGACCCCGCTCTGCGGGTTTTCGTTAGTCGGAGTAGCTTGGAAAAAAAGGGGAAAGATTTGCACGTTGCAACTTTTTCGGGGGAACTCCCCCCCCTTTCTAAAGCCATGCGCTTTTTAAGCCCACTTTCTTTTTTAATTTACTTTCATATTTTTTAAAAAAAAAACCATTTATTTATTACATATATTTTAAAAACATTTAAAAAATTTGGGCTCCTCTTTGAGGGTTCCTTTGGGGGAAATTCTAGAGTTAATGTAAAATCCAGTAGTCTCTTTTTTTAGCAATTGCAATTTAAAATTATTCGGGAATTTCTTTCCCTTTAATTCCTTCCAATTAAAACACCTTTGGGAGGTCCGTACTTTGTGTCGGCGTTAAAAAAAGTGCCTAGCCCCCCTAAAATTTTCTTGAAGGTTTTTAGAAGTCCCCTTTTTCCGTTTTTATTTTTTTCCTTTTTTGTTTATAATTTTCTAATCGCTGATTTGTGTTCTTTTTAGTAGCCTTTTTTCTAGTAGCTTGTAAAAATTATATTGGCCCACATGGGCATTTCAGCTATAAAAAAATGCTTTTGATTCACAAGAAAAAAAACCCTTTTTTGGGGTTTTTTTTAAAACTAGAGAGGGGCAAATGATTTTTAACAAGTGGAATTCGTTTAGAATTGGGAAAAAACTTGGGTTTCCCTGAGCGAAGTCGAAGTTTGGGGGGGACTTTGGGTGAAAAAAGTGTGCTTTTATTGATAAAAGGTGCGGCCAGGGCGTTACTTGGGAGGAAGAAGGGCTTTCCCTAAGACTTTGTGCAGGGGTTGAACCCAAATCAGAGAATGGCGGGATTCTGTGCTTCACCAAAAATATTTTAAGTCCGAGCGCGACGATGGGGGCCCCACTCCTCTCACTGTACTGATCAGGGAAGGTGTGTTTCGGTGATTGTGGTAGCCTTTTTTCCCCCCAAAAACGATTTTTATACAGCGTTTTTTGTGGGGTGTTCAGTTTTCTTTAGAGACCCGCTTCTTTTTTAAAGTTCCCTTTTTAGATTTTTTGGGGTTTTTGGATCGAAGTTTCCCGTGTGGTCCACTGAGCCTGCTTTTTCATTTTTAAACTATTGCTCACAGCAAAATTGGGAAAATCCAAGGGGGATCTAAGCCCGTTCCCGTTGTATTCATTTAAAAAAACAGTGTTTTTCAATACAAATTTCCATTCATTTTTTCTGGCTCAATTATTTTGCGGGAATTTACATCAAGGGGGTTTAAATTTAAACGTTGTTTTTCTGCTGTGGTGACTCCAAGCAAAGGTTTAAATTTCAATTTTTTTCTTGGGTTTTGTAGGTGGAAAAAAAAGCAATTGTAACAAGCTTTCAAAGTTGTAGTTTTTTGGCTGCTCAATTCTATTTCGCAATTTAATTTGGGGTTAATAAAGCCCTTGTTTTTCTTTTTGGGGTGACCCAAAAATTTAAAAAAACTTTTTCACCGCCCAAAAAATTTAAAAAATTTCTGTAGAATTTAAATTTACAAAGGGTTTTTAATTTAAAAATTTTTTTCTCTTGTTGTTTTAGGGTCAAAAAAAAACGCCATTGTTAAAAGCTTTCAAAGTAGTAGTTTGTGGTTGCTCAATTGTTTGGCGCAATTTACATCCAAGGGTTAACTAAGTATTTTTCGGGAGTTGTAAACAAGGGAAAAGAAAAATTTCTTTTTCCCCCCCACAGAAGAAATTTGTAGCATAATTCATATCCCGAAGGTTAAAATTTAAACCTGTTTGTGCTTTTTTTCATTCAGTATAATAAACCCGGGGTTTTTTTTAAAAGGCACATACAAGTCAATTTTTCCCGGGCCCTTTGTGGGGGCGCAATTTATATCCAAAAGGGGTTTCCCCCCCCTTGTTACTGGGGTTTATTTGGAGTCAAATACGGGTGTTATTTATTATTACAGATATCTTCATCAAAAAGTGTCTTACTTTTAGAACAAAAAATATGTCGACAGAGAAGTGGAGGCTCTTACCTGCGAGTGGCAGTGGGACAAAAAAATTCCTGGAGCAGGCCCCCGGGGGCACCAAAAAGAAAGGAGGTCGCAGCAGGGGTCACTTGGTGGGGCCACAACTGCCCTGTCTCTAGCGGCCGTGTCTGACTAGAAACCCCAAGGGTTCTTGATTGGTTGACTAGGTCATTCCACTTCCTCCCAGATGACATCTGACAACCTCAGCCAAGAGTCGGGAACCTCAGACACAACCCTTAGTTGGCATGGCCCAGAAGCGGGTCAGCGGCCCCCACCTGTCCTCAACCCGCCTCTGTCCCATCCGGTTCCCTCAGCCATAGATCTACTATGTGGTCTGGGCTCAGAGCCACAAATATAGCGAGGGATGAACAATTTGAGGAGGGCAGTCAGCAGCTACTTGGCAGCGAAGAAAATGGGCCAATATCCCCTGCTTCTTGCAGTAGACGCCAAAGTATAGATGTGGAGAGTGGCATGGGAGGTCATTTGTGGGGGGGTCAGCCTCTGCATCCCAAAAGACCGGTGATGAGGGACAGCAGTGACGATGAAACCCAAATTGATGATGATGTAGCGGACCGCACTTGGGAGCCGGGTGAAGCAAGGGCTTCATCATCGTCAGGAGAAGAGGGCGTCAGCTTGCACGTCAGGCAGCGGCGCAGCCAGCAAGTGGGCTGTGTGGCCATTAGTCAGCAGGGTAGCAGCAGTGTGAGGTCAGGAGCCAAGCAGCCACGGGGTAAAAAACCCGCTTCGCAAGTCCAAGAAAGTAGCGACAAAGGGGCTCAGCGAGGCAGCGGTGGCAGTAGTCACTCAGTGCGGAGCGTTGGCGGTAAAATCAGCTACTCGCCGGTGTGGCAGTTTTTTGCTAAGACACCGGAGGAGCCGAATATGGGTATATTTAGAATCTGTGGGCAGAAAGTGAAGCAAGGCCAGGGAGCTAACGTTGGCACCACGGCCCTGCGTCAACACATGCAGCGTCACCATCCGGTGGCCTGGGAGAAATGTGGCTCAGGTGTGGTGGTCCATCCCGCCGCCGCAGCAGCAGCAGCCAGTGGCACACATGCCATTGCAGCCAGTCAAGGCTCCACCACTTCTGCAGAAGGTAGCTGTTTCTCTTTGACATCATCTCCCGGTCCAGATGCTCCTGCTCCTCGCTACTCATGGCGCCAGCAGTCGTTCATCGGGGCGTTTGCAAAGAGGCAACAGTATGGCCCCAACCATCCAAAGGTGCACACTCCGGTCCTGCCCCAAAGTTGTTGGTATTGCAGTCCCTCCCTTTACAAAGGGGGATTGCACCTTCAAGAACAAATGGCTTGTCCCAGCCGAGAGGGGAGATTTTCCAAGCCGTAATTTTTTTTTCCAAAAAAAGGCTCCCAGACTTCATAAATATTAAAACAGAAAGGGGGCCAGCCTTGAGCTTATGGTTTTTTCCCAAGGTGAGGGGCAGCGCGGACGTCTGGAGCTTTTTAAAACTCGGTAGCGTCAGTACTGTCCTTTAGGGCCCCCAACGGGGTGAAGGGTTTTCCTCCCCCAGGCACCCCAAAAATTTTCCCCCTCCATTGAAAAACTGCTGCTCCGGCCCAATGCGCCTCCCCCTCCACCCCACCATCTCAGCCTCCACAATTATGCTCCATCATCCACAGTGTAGGGCACAGCGGTGTCCCCAGTTCTACCCCTGGCTTGCCTCGGCGAACAAAGTCACCAGGGGGGGAACGCTCCGCGTCATGCAGAAAGAATCGATGGGGGCTTTCTCCGCCCCAACTGCAAATCGGAACCATGGTGGGGAAAATGGGAACATATTTCCCGCTGCAACGGGAGGGGGGGTCTATGAGAGGGGGGAAAAACTCAAATACATGGGGAAATCCTCCAAAGCCCATTTTCCAAACCCTTTGTGGGGCATGCCCTTCTCTGACAGGTCTGACGGGGGGTTCCCAGCGCCACAACTACTGGGGGGCTGCGGGGGGAAGGTGGGGGGGTGGAGCGTACCAGCCCATCAGCACAACCAAGCGGGGATCCTGATACCCTTTCCTTCCCCGCCTGGAGGGGGGGCAGTCCCAGCAGCACGGGATTGGGAGCATCCTGAAACCAAAAATGGTGGCCCTACAGGGACACACTCCCACCCCAGTTAAACATCCGTGGCTACGGGCAGCCAAACTGGGTTTGGCCCGCAACTTGCCGTTTTTTGCAGTGGAGAAGGTCCCCCCCGGGCCAGTAGTGTGGCATCAAAGCGGGTGTTCAGTGCAGTGGGGGCCATCGCTACCCCAAGGAGAATCCGCTTGTCCACGGGAAATGTGGAACGACTGACCTTTGTCAAGATGAATCAGGCGTGGATCGGCCAGGCTTTCCACACACCAATGCCTTAGGTGTCAGTCTGGGTTCAAACTACCTGCCTCAGCCACATTCTGATGCCGCCACCCGCCTGATGCCACACATATGCTGACAGTTACTCCCATCTGCCTCCCACCATCTTTCCCAGGGACTGGTATTGCCACCCACCTCCACACTCTGTCATTGTGCCACTGTCTGACCTCATGCTGTTGCTCCTGCTGTCACCTACACACTGTGTCATTGTTCCACTCTGTGGCCTACTCCTGTTTTTGCCACCTCTAGAATGTCTTTGTGCCACTGTCTGACCTCATGCTGCTGCTGTGGCTGCTGCCGTGACCTACACACTCTGACATTCTGCCACTGTCTGACCTCATGCTGCTGCTGATGTTGTTGCTGCTGCGGTCACCTACACACTGTGTCATTGTGCCACTGCCTGACCTCATGCTGCTGTTGGTTTGTGCCGTACCTCCACACTGTGTCATTGTGCCACTCTGTGGCATACTACTGTTTTACCACCACAGAATGTCATTGTGCCACGCCTGGACTCATGGGGGCTTTTGACCACTTCTGTCATTGTCCTTCTGTGGCCTACTTGTTTTTGCCACTCCAGAATGTCATGTGCCATGCTAACCTATTGTGTGCCGTCCCCTCACTGTGTCTTTGTGCCACTCTGGGGCCTACTATGTCTTTGCTCCTCCAGATGTTATTTGCCATGTCTGACCAGTCTGCTGCGCGCAGTAACCTCCACACTGTGTCATTGTGCCATCTGTGGCCTACTCCTGTTTTAGCCACCTCCAAAATGTCATTGTGCCACTGCCTGTCCTCATGCTGCTGCTGCCGTTACCTCCACTCTTTGTCTTTGTTCTTCTCTTTGGCCTACTAGTGTTTTGTCTCCTCCAGAATGTGATTTTTTCACTGCCTGAACTCATGCTGCTGCTGCTGCTGCTGCCGTAACCTCCACACTGTGTCATTGTGCCACTCTGTGGCCTACTACTGTTTTGCCACCTCAAGAATGCATTGTGCCACTGCCTGACCTCATGCTGCTGCTGTTGCTGCTGTTGAGACCTCCACTCTCAGTCATTGTGCCACTCTGTGGCCTCTACTGTTTTGCCCCACCCCAAATGTCATTGTGACATTGTCTGACCTCATGCTGCTGCTGCTGCTGCCGTAACCTCCACACTGTGTCATTGTGCCACTCTGTGGCCTACTACTGTTTTGCCACCTCAAGAATGTCATTGTGCCACTGCCTGATCTCATGCTGCTGCTGTTGCTGCTGTTGTGACCTCCACTCTCTGTCATTGTGCCACTCTGTGGCCGACTACTGTTTTGCCACTTCCAGAATGTCATTGTGCCACTGTCTAAACCTCATGCTGCTGCTGCCATGACCTACACACTGTGTCTTTGTGCCACTGACTGACCTCATGCTGCTGCTGTGGCTGCTGCCGTGACCTACACACTCTGTAATTGTGCCACTGTCTGACCTCATGCTGCTGCTGAGGCTGCTGCCGTGCCCTCCACACTGTGGAATTGTGCCACTCAGAGGCCAACTACTGATTTAGCAACCTCCAGAATGTCATTGAGCCACTGTTTTGAAATCATGCGCTGTGCCGTAACCTCCACACTGTGTCATTTTGCCACTCTGTGGCCTACTCCTGTTTTGCCACCTCCAGAATGTCATTGTGCCACTGCCTTACCTCATTATGCTGCTACCGTGACCTCCATTCTCTGTCATTGTGCCACTCTGTGGCCTACTCCTGTTTTAGCCACCTCCAGAATGTCATTGTGCCACTGCTGCCCTTTCATGCTGCTGCTGTCGTGCCCTCCACACTGTGTCATTGTGCCACTCTGTGGCCTACTTCTTTTTTGCCACCTCCAGAATGTCATTGTGCCACTGCCTGACCTCATGCTGCTGCTACCGTGACCTCCACTCGCTGTCATTGTGCCACTCTGTGGCCTACTCCTGTTCTTGCCACCTTCCAGAATGTCATTGTGCCATGCCTGACCTCTTTGCTGCTGCTGCTCGTGCCCTCCACACTGTGTCATTGTGCCACTCTGTGGCCTACTACTGTTTTGCCACCTCCCAGATGTGATTGTGTCACTCCCTGAACCTCATGCTGCTGCTGTGGCTGCTGTTGTGACCTCCACTTCTCTGTCTTTGTCCCACTCTGTGGCCCTACTACGGTTTTGCCACCTCCAAAAATGTCATTGTGCCACTGCTGACCTCATGCTGCGTGCTGTGACCTACACACTGTTTCCTTTGTTCATGTTGACCCATGCGCTGTTTGGGGCTGTTGCCGTGACCTAAAACCCTCTGCATTGTCCCACTGCTCCCCCATGCTTCTGTGGTGCTCCCCGTACTACACACTCGTCATTGTGCCACCCCTTGACCTCAGCAGCTGTTTTGTTGCTGCTGCGTCCCTACACCTTGGTCAGGCCACTGCCTGACCTTATGGCTGCTGCTGCCTAACCTCCACACTGTGTCATTGTGCCACTCTGTGGCCTACTCCTGTTTTTAGCCACCGCAGAATAGTTCATTGTCACTGCCTGACCTCATGCCAGCTGCTACCTTTGACCTCCCTCTCTGGACATTGTCCACTCTGTGGCCTACTCCTGTTTTTGCCACCTCCAGAATGTCTTGTGCCACTCCTTGACCTTATATGCAGCTGCGTGCCTCACACTGTGTCCATTGTGCCAACTCCTGTGGTCTACTACTTTATTTTGCCACCTCCAGAATCATTGTGGCCACTGCCAGACCTCAGTGCAGCTGCTGTGGCTGCTGTCGAGACCTCCACTTTCTTCATTGTGCCACTCTGTGGCCTACTCCTTATTTGCCACCTCCAAATATCATTGAGCCCACTGTCTGACCTCATGCTGTGCTGCCGTGGCCTACACACTGTGACTTTGTGCCCAGTCTGACCTCATGCTGCTGCTGTGGCTGCTGTACGTGACCTACACACTGTAACATTGTGCCACTGGCCTGACCTCATGCTGCTGCTGGGCTGCTGCCGTACCTACACACTCTGTCATTTGTGCCACTGTCTGACCTCATGCTGCTCTGTGGCGCTGTCGTGACCTACATCAGAGTGTCATTGGTGCCACTGTCTGACCTCCAGCTGCCTGCTTGTGGCTGCTTGCTGTGACCTACACATCTGTGTCATTGTGCCACTGTCTGACCTCATGCTGCTGCTGCCGAACTACACACTGTGTCTTTGTGCCACTGTCTGGACCTCATGCTGCTGCTGTGGAATGCTGCCTGACTACCCACCTGTTCATTGTGCCACTGTCTGACCTCATTTCTGGTGCCGACCTACACACTGTGTCTTAGTGCCACTGCGGACCTCATGCTGCTGCTGTGCTGCGTGTCGTGACCTTACACACTGTATCATTGTCCACTGTCGACCTCATGCCAGCTGCATAGTTGCTGCTGCCCGTAACTCCACACATTGTGCCATTGGTGCCACTCTGGGCAACTACAGTTTACCACCTCAAGAATGTCATTGTGCCACTGCCTGAACTATGCTGCTGCTGTTGCTGCTGTATGTGACCTCCACTCTCTGTCCATGGTGCCACTCTGTGGGCCGATCTACGATGTTATGCCACTTCCAGAATGTCATTGTGCCACTGTTGAACCTCATGCGCTGCGTGGCTGCTGCCGTAGACCCTCCTACACTGTGTCTTTGTGCCACTCTTGGCCTACTACTGTTTGCCACCTCCAGAATGTCATTGTGCCACTGTCTGAAATCATGCTGCTGCTGCCTACCTCCCACTGTGTCAATGTGCCACTCATGTGGCCTACTCTGATATAGCCACCTCCAGAATGACAATTGTGCCACTGCCACCTCATGCTGCTGCCACCGTGACCTCCACACTCTGATCATTGTGCCACTCTGTGGCCTACTCCTTTTTTTGCCCCCCCAGAATGTCATTGTGCCACTGCCTGACTCATGCTGCTGCTGTCGTGCCCTCTCAACTGTGTTATTGTCCACTCTGTGCCTAAATCTTTTTTTGCCACCTCCAGAATGTCATTGTTGCCACTGCCTGACCTCATGCATGCTGCACCGTGACCTCCAATCGCTGTCAATGTGCCACTCTGTGGCCTACTCCTGTTCTTGCCACCTCCATAAAGTCATGTGCCATGGCCTGACCTCATGCTGCAGCTGCCGAGCCCCTCCACACTGTGTCATTGTGCCACTCTGTGGCCTACTACGTTTTGCCACCTCCAGATTATGTGATGTGTCACAGCCAGACCTCAGCTGCAGCTGTGGCTGCAGTTTGTGACCTCCACTCCTGTCAATGCCCACTCTGTGGCCTACTACGGTTTTGCCACCCCAGAATGTCAATGTGCCACTGTCAACCTCATGCTCTGCTAGCAGTGACCTAACAACTTGTGTCTTTGTGTCACTGTCTGACCTCATGCTGCCTGCTGTGGCAGTAGCCGTGACCTACACACTCGTCATTGTGCCACTGTCCGACCCCATGGCTGCTACGCTGTGGCTGCTGCCGTGACCTACACACTCTTGTCATTGTGCACTCCTGAACCTCATCTGCTGCTGTTTTTGCTGCTGCGGTCACCTACACACTGTGACATTGTGCCAACAGCCTGACCTATGTCCTCTGCTGCTGCGTAACCTCACACTGTGTCATTGTGCCACTCTGTGGCCTAGCTCTCTGTTTAGACACCTCCAACTGTCATCAATTGTGCCACTGCCTGACCTTATGATGCTGCTGCCGTGCCCTCCAAACTGTGTCATTGTGCAACACTGTGGTCTACTACTTATTTGCCACCTCCAGAAAGTCTTGTGCCACTGCCGGACCTCATGCGGCTGTGGCTGCTGTCGTGACCTCCACTCTCTGTCATTGTGCCACTCTGTGGCCTACTCCTGTTTTTGCCACCTCCAAAATATCATTGTGCCACTGTCACCTCATGCGTGCTGCCGTGGCCCTACACACTGTGACTTTTGTACCACTGTCTGACCTCATGCTGCCGGCTGTGGGCTGCTGTCGTGACCTACACACTGTATCATTGTGCCACTGCAGACCTCAGCTGCTGCTGTGCTGCCTGCCGTGACCTACACACTCTGTCATTGTGGCCACTTCTGACCTCATGCTGCTGCTGTGGCGCGGTGTCTGACCTACCAGTGTGTCCATTGTGCGCCACTGTCTGACCTCATGCTGCCTGCTGTGGCTGCTGCCGTGACCTACACACTGTTCATGTGTGGCCACTGTCCTGACCTCTATCCTGGCTGCTGCCGTGACCTACACACGGTGTCTTTGTGCCACTGTCTGAACTCATTCTGCTGCCAGTGTATGCTGCCGTGACTACACACTCTGTCATTGTGCCACGTCCCTGACCTCATGCTGCTGCTGTGGGTTGCTTGCCGTGACCTAAACATCTGTCAGTGCCACTCACAAGACCTCATGCTGCTGCTGAGGCTGCTTCCATGACCTACACACTGTCATTGTGCCACTCTGTGGCCTACTCCTTTTTTTCCACCGCTAGAATGTCATTGTGCCACTGTCTGACCTCATGCTTGCTGCTGCCGTAACCTCCACACTGTGTCAAGTGGCCACTCTGTGGCCTACTCCTGTTTTTGCCACCTACCAAGAAATGTCCATTGTGCCGCTGCCTTACCTAATGCTGCTGCTGCCGAGCCCTCCACACTGGGTCATTGTGCCACACTGTGCCTACTACTGTTTTGGCCACCTCCAGAATGTGATTGTGGGACTGGCTGACCTCATGCTGCTGGGGGGGGGGGGGGGGGGGGGGGGGGGGGGGGGGGGGGGGGGGGGCTGTGGCTGCTGTTGCGACCTCCACACACTTCATTGTGCCACTCTGTTGCCTACTACTGTTTTGCCACCCCAGAATGTGCATTTGTGCCACTGTCTGAACCTCATGCTGCTGCTGCCGTGACCTACACACTGTGTCAATGTGCCACAGTCTGACCTCATGCTGCTGGTGTCTGCTGCCTGACCTACACACTCTGTTCATTGTGCCACTGTCTGACCTCATGCTGCTGCTGTGGCTGCTGCTGTGACCTACACACTCTGTCATTGTGCCACTCTCTGACCTCATGCTGCTGCTGCTGTTGTTGCTGCTGCGGTCACCGACACAATGTGTCATTGTGCCACTGTCTGACCCCAATCTGCTGCTGCTGCCGTAACCTCCACACTGTGTCATAGTGCACACTCTGTGGGCCTACTCCCTGTTTTAGCACCTGCATAATGTCATGTGCCACTGTCCTGACCTCATTTGCTGCTACCGTGACCTCCACCCTCTCGTCATACTGCCCAACTCCTGTGGCCTACTCCTGTTTTTTGCCACCTCCAGAATGGTAATTGTGCCACTGCTTGACCTTAGAGCTGCTGCTGCCGTGCCCTCCACACTGTGTCATTGTGCCACTGCAGTGGCCTACAACAGGTTTTGCCACCTCCAGAATTTTCATTATCCACTGCTTGACCTCATGCTGCTGCTGTGGTAGTTGTTGTGACCCACTTACTATTATTGTGCACTTGTGGCCTACTCCTTTTTGCCACCTCAGAATATCCATTGTGCCTCTGTCTGACCTCAAGCTGCTGCTGCGTGGCATACACACTGTGTCTTGTGTGCCACTGTCTAACCTCATGCTGCTGCTGTGGATGCGCCTGACCTACACACACTGTCATTGTGCCACTGTCTGACCTCAAGCTGCTGCTGTGCTGCTGCCGTGGACCTACACACAGTGTCATGTGCCACTTTCTGACTTCATGCTGCTGCGTGGCTGCAGCCGTGGACCTACACCCTGTATCATTGTCCCACTCAGTGGCCTACTCCTGATTTTTTGCCACCTCCAGAATGTCCATTGTGCCACTGTATGAACCTCATCTGCTTCTGCGTGACCTACACCCTCTGTCTTTGTTGCCACTGTCGACCTCATGCTGCTGCTGGGGCTGCTGCCGTGACATACACACATGTCATTGTGCCACTTGTCTGGACCTCATTCTGCTGCGTGGCTGCTGCCATGACCTACACACGTGTCCATTGTGCCTCACTGTTGGCCTACTCCCTTTTTTTGCCACCTCTAGAATGTCAATTGTGCCACTGTCTGACCTCATGCTGCTGCTGTTGCTGCTGCCGGACCTACACACTGGTGTCATTGTCCCCACTCTGTGTCCTACTCCTGTTTTTGCACCTCCAGAATTTCATTGTGCCACATCGTGACCTCATGCTGTCTGCTGTCCGTGACCTACACACTGTGTCATTGTCCACAGTCTGACGCATGTCTGCAGCTGTTGCTGCAGCCGTGACCTCCACACAGTGTCTTTGTTCACTCTGTGGCCTACACCAGTATTTGCCACCTCCAGGAATGGTCATTGTGCCACTGTCTGACCCTCAAGCTTGCTGCTGTGGCTCTCGCCGTGACCTACACAACTGTGGTCATTGTCCCACTCAGTGGCCTACTCCTGTTTTTGCCACCTCCAGAAAGTCATTGTGCACTAACAGACCTCATGCTGCGCTGGCCCGTGACCACACACTGTGTCCATTGATGCAGACTGTCGTGACCGCATGTGCTGCTGTGGCTGCTGCCGTGACTACCTCACTGTGTCATGATCCACTCTGTGGCCTACTACATGTTTTTGCCACCTCCAGAATGTCATTGTGTCACTATCTACCTCATGCTGCTCTGCCTTGACCTACACACTGTGTCATTGTGCCTCCTGGCCTTCTCCTTTATTTTTGCCACCTTAGAATGTCATGTGCCACTGCTGACCTCATGCTGCTGCTTGGCTGCTGCCGTGACCTACACACACTGTCATTGTTCCCACCTCTTACCTCATGCTGCTGCTGTGTCTCTGCCATGACTACACACTGTGTCATTGTGCCATCTGCGGCCTACTCCTTATTTTGCCCACCTCTAGAATGTCATATTGCCACTGTCAGACCTCATGCTTCAGCTCTGATTGAAGCCTCAATCCACACTGTGACATTGTGCCCCCTCTCCTTTGGCCTACTCCTTTTTTGCCACCTCCAGAAAAATGCATTGTGCCACTCTCTGACACTCATGCCACTGTGCTGCGCCGACACCTCCACACTCTTGACTCATGTTACCAACCTGAAGCCCTCACTTGTTTTTTTTCCAGCTGTCGCTGCCATGACGTTTATCAGGCTACATACCCCCTCATTTTTTTTCAGTTTTGTCCCTCTAAGTGCCCAGGGAATTTTACAGTGAAGCGATTCAAGAGAGGTGGCAGTCATGTGTGTGTCAATACTAAAACACAACATTGCATAAGACCAAACCAACTCCCTCTGCATATTTAACATGACACAAAGATTTCTACAGCACCCTGAAGCTCTGTCAGCCCTGGAAATAGCTGTTTTTTAACGAGATTCGTCCCGAAGTAATTCGGAACGAAGTTATTTTTGTCGGGAAATTCGGCATATTTAGATATAAAAAACATTCTATCTTCTTGTTTTTTGTTTTTTTGTTTCCTGGTTTCTTTTTTAACAAATCACACCATGGTATTGCCATAACTTCTTTACCTATCCTTTCTAGCTCGGCTTTATCATAACCTCTTTCTGTAAAAATTCGGATAATTTACTATAGCAGTAACGTATAAGTCCATCTGTTGAGCAAAATTCCCTGTTGTTTGCAGTACAGTTTGAGATCCAAACAAAAAAAATTCATTGTATAAAAATATTTCCAATACTGTCATGAGGAATCCTATGAATGTGTTGTTTAATGAGGGATCTTCCTGTATTGCCTCCCGTACCGCTTTTAAGCCCTGTTCTACTGGGATATTAGTATAAAGAGACTTAATGTTTTTATATCTAAATATGACCAACATGCAAAATTGATTAAAAAATGTATACTGAAAAATTGGAACATTTTACAAAATGATGAAAAGATTGGCTTGCTGTTTTCTCAGCCACCAAGATTTATTTTCAAGAAAGGACGAACACTTGGTGATTCGCTAATGTCTTCTGATTTAAAATCTAAAATAATGTCGACACCGCACGTGCTATGACCACGAAAAAAGGGAACCTTCCCATGTTTAAACTGTTCCAGTTGTTCATCTATTATCAAAGGATCAGAGATCAGTCATCCAATGAAAGGTTGTAATTAGTGATGAGCGATTACGTTGACTATCGTCATCGGGTCGATAGTCGATATCGGCAATTATCAAGACGATTTCCGATAGTCGATAATAGATTATCGCCGATGACCATTAAAGTCTATGGGAGAGGAACAACACCTTCATTATTACACCTAAACAGGGATGGAGAAGCTGGAATTAGCATCCACAACAGTCAAATGGATACATGCTACATCTTAGGCAACACACTTAGGTTATAAAAGCCACAGAAAAAAAAGTCACAGACCATTCACTATCCCTGTCTTGCACCACAGCCTGACCGTTAAACCTGCATCACCCACAAATTAAAAAGTGCCAGAAGGCAAAATGATTTGAACGATTTGAATGGTCCTGGAACGCAGCATGACCCTTAAACCTATCTGACCTCCAGATTAAAAAGTGCCTGAAAAAGGAGTCTTTGAACCACCATTTTAGTTTCACTGGACATTGACTAAAACCTGTCCTCTTTCTACGGTATGACCATTAAACCTGTCTGACCCCCAGATTAAAAAGTGCCCGGAATAAGGAGTCTTTGAACCCCCCATTTTAGTTGAACTGGACATTGAAATATATCTGTCCTGTACCGCAGAATGACCTTAAACCTGTTGACCCACAGATTAAAAAAGTGCCGGAAAAAGGAGTCTTTCAACCACCATTTTAGTTTCACTGGACATTGACTATACCTTCCGGGGCCACAGCATGACCCCCCAAACCTGAAAGACCCCCAGTTTAAAAAAAAAGTCCCGGGAAAAAGGAGTCTTTCAACCCCATTTTAGCATGAGCCCCCAAACCTGCATGACCTCAGATTAAAAAGTGCCGAAAAAGAAGCCCTTTAAAAACCCAAAAAAAAAAAATTTTTTTAGTTTAAACTGGACTTTGGGACTATACCTGTCCTGGCCCACAGCATGACCCCCCAAACCTGCAATACCCCAGTTTAAAAAATTCCCGGGAAAAAGGGAGTCTTTGAACCCCCCATTTTAGTTTCACGGGACATTAAATAAACCTTTCCGGGGCCCAGCATAAACCCCAAACCTGCATGACCCCCAAAATAAAAGGCCGGAAAAAGGAACCCCCAACCCCCAAATTTATTTTAAACTAAAACTAGACTACCCCGTCCGGGGGCCACAGCATAAGCCCCAAACCGCAGGGCCCCCACAGATTAAAAAGTCCCAAAAAAAAGGGAGTTTTTAAACCCAAACCCTTTTTTTGAACTGGTTCCCTTTAACCATTTAAAAAAGTTTGCGACGCTGTTTCGTTTTACTAGATTTCACAGGCCCCTGACCCACGATGAACGGGGCCTGACGGCCTGCAACCGATGATCCGCTCTTTCGTTTATCGCCAGCACTGGAAGGAGCACCTTCATCTCGTACCTCTACCCCCATGTCCAAACCCCCCCTCTTTGCTCCAAAACCACCGAAATTTCGCTCCATGTTCAGAAATTAAAAAATTTGAGAAGGAAGGGAAAAGAGTTTGGGAAAAAGCCCTCTTAAAAAAAAGCCCGGCAAATCAAAGCTATTCCAAAACCCCTAAAAATAAAAAACAAAATTCCCTGTTTTAAAAATTTAAGTGAAAGGGGGAGCCTCAAACAAAAAAGCGGGGTTTTCGTCAAATGAAAAAAACACCTATCTGAAAAATGTAAAAACGGTTTAATAAAAGGGTTTTTTTGCACCTAAAAAATTTACCCCGCATTGCCCTTAAAAAATTCCCAAAAAAACAAAAAAAAAGTGTAAAAGGTGCCTTTTATAAAAACAAAGCTGGACGCGCCAAAGTGAAAAAACACCTATTTGAAATGATACGGAAAATAAAAGTGGGAGTTTTGCACCTAAAATACACCGGGGGTTTGACTTAAAAATTTCCCTGTATTAAAATTGAAGTGCAAGGGGGCCTCTATCAACAAAGCTGGCCTGCGTCAAATAAAAAAAACACCTATCTGAAATGTATAATTAAAATAAAAGGTATTTTTTTGCACCTAACAAATACACCTGGGGTTGACTACAAAATTGCAGTATTCACTTTTAAAAGTGAAAGGGTTTGCCTCTTTTAAACAAAGCGGATTTGCCCAAATTTGAAAAAAACACCATCTAAATTAAAGGGAAAATTTAAAAGTGGAGTTTTTGGCACCTAACAAAAACACCTGCGGGGGACGAAAAAATTTGGGCTGGTTATTAAAAATTTAAGTCCCAAGGGTGCCTCTATAAACAAAGCTGGCCGCGTCAAAGTAAAAAAAACACCTATCTAAAAATTTTTAAAACCATAAAAAATTTTTTTTTTTACTAAAAAGATCTGTATCCTAATATAAGTTCAGGCTCCCAAACTTTTCAAGTAAAAATTTCAACAGAAAACGGGTTAATAAAAACCCCATTGCAAATCAAAGTCTACAACAAAGTCTGGCGGGCAAAATATCCACTATCCTTTAAAAGAGCTTGTCTTTTTCCCCCCGCCCCTCCCCCCCCCCACTTCCCCCCCCCCCCCCCCCGGATTTTAAAAGGGCTAGTTTGCTCCTTTTAAAATTCTCAGCCTAAGTCCCTTTAAAATTTTTTGCAAATCTTTTTAATCTACCTAAGTTCTAATGTTTACCAAGCAAAAAGGGCGCTGCCCTTGTGAACAAAAGAAAAATTTCGCTGAGCTTTTTTGGACAGGCCGAGCACACTCCCAACCCCTATGAGACCCTGACACACACGGGAAGGAAGAACAAAGGGGCTGTTCAAATGAAAAACCCAAAGGCCCTTGTGATTTTTCCACCAATCGCAACCATACACATCCCAGTAAATGACGCGCACACCCCAGTTCACCCCCCTGCTCTATTCTCTAAGCTTTTTTGTTTCCTTTGCCAAAAGGACGGGAACCTGAAAATAGCGCGTATTAATAATTTTATGCTCAATTTTAACCCTAAAATATCGCTTGATCAAAAAAACCCCGTTTCAACATAAAAACCTTTGCCATTTCAATTTTGCGATAATAACGCTCGACAAAATTTGTAATATCCCCATAAAAAGGTTTTTTTTACTTGTAATCAAAAGCAGTTTTTTTTATATCCCTGAAATGCCCATTGGGCAAATAAAATTTGGGGACAAACTACTAAAAAAAAATAGACTACGTTTTTAATGAACAAAAAATCAGCGTTTTAGAATTTAAAACAAAAAAAAAGAACAGAATAAATCGGAAAAAGGGTACTTCAAAACTTTGGGAAAAAATTCAGTGGCTAGGCATTTTTTTTGAACGCCGACACAATTTATCGACCCAAATGGTGTTAAATGGAAAGGGATTTAAAAGGGGAAAAACCCCGGAATAAAGTTAATTGAAATTTGGGGCAAAAAAAGAGAGGGGTAAGGATTGTTACATTAGACGCTGAAGTCCTAAGGGGACCCAATGGGGACCCAAAATTTTTAAAAATTTATTTTTAAAAAAAAAATGTATAAATAAATAGCAAAATTTCCCTTTAAAAATAAAGAGAAAGGGGACTTAAAAACGGGGCCTTACTTGAAAAAAGGGGGCCGAGTTCCCTCGAAATTTTCCCCTCCTTTCAGCGTTCCCCCGTGGGGGCCCAAAAGCTACTCGGATCAAACTGAACGCCCCAGGGCGCTTCCTTAAGGTATTTACCTACGTTTTAAATGAATAAACCCCACTATTGTTACTGTTGTAATTTTTCCCCAGAAATAACCTTTAAAACTGAAGGGGGTTTTTGGGCCCCCCCAATATATATATATTTAAAAATAAATAAATATAATATATATATAAAATATAGATAAATAAAGGAAATTTTTATTTCCCAAAAATTTGGGCTCTTAAACTTTTGCTTTGTTTTTGGGACCCGGGGAAGGGTAAAGGGGGAAAACCTCCTACTTTTTGCCCCAGCCCTTTTGGAAAATATCGTAACAAAAAAGGGCCCAAGGGGTACTATACATTTTAAACAAGTTGGACTATTATTCCCCTTTTCCGCCTCACATAAAGCCCAAAAAACCCAAAAGATGCCCTTTTGGGGAGTTAGCAAAAATTACAAACAATCGGGCGATATGGTTTTTTTTTCTCTGTTTCAAACGTACAAAATTTTTGAAAAAATTTCCAGAAACGGGTCTTAAAGGGGAAAAAAATTTGAAAAAAAGAAAAAAAAGGGCCCAACTATCCTAAACCTCTTGAAAAATTAAAAAAAAAAGAAAACAACTTAACTTTTGGCCATGCAACAACCTTGACAAAATATCAAAACAAAAAGGGACCCCCAGAGGGTTTAGGCCCCTACTTCAACCAAATTATTCCCCTGATAAATTGTAAAAGTAAAAAAAGAGCGATGGTTTGGGTTAAGCAACAGATATTCTATGGACTTGATATATCTAACGATCCCGGATCCCTGACTGTCTGTCCTCCATTTCCTCCTTCTTCTCATCACGTCTCCTAAAACTAAATGTAGAGAAAACAGAACTCATCATCTTCCACCATCCAACTCTACCCCCGCCCCTGATCTCTCTATTACAGTCAATGGCTCCACACTCTCATCGGTCCCACAAGTCCGCTGCCTTGGGGTAATCCTAGACTCTGGTCTATCTTTCAAACACACATCCAAACCCTACCTCTGCCTGCGCCTCCACCTGAAAAACATCTCTCGCATCCGCTCGTGTCCTCAACTCTGAGACACTACAAAAATGCTGGTCCATGCCCTTGTCATCTCCCGCCTAGACTACTGCAACATCCTTCTCTGTGGCCTCCGTCTAGCACCTTGCTCCCCTCCAATCCATTCTTAACTCTGCTGCCCGTCTATCCACCCTCTTCCTCGCTACTCTCTCTGCCTCTCCCCTCTGCCGAATCCCTTCACTGGCTGCCCATCGCCCAACGAATTCATTTCAAGCTACTAACCATGACCTACAAGGCTCTCCACGACCTCTTCCCCTCCATACATCTCTGCCCTACTTTCCAATATCTCCCTCGACACGCAATCTCGCCCTCTCAGACTTCTCCTCTGCTCTCCCCTTATCAGCTCCTCACACAACCGTCTCCAAGACTTCTCCCGTGCTTCAACCCACACTCTGGACTCACTGCGCCCAACACATCAACTCTCCTCCACTTTCACCACTTCAAAAACAACCTGAAAACCCATTTCTTCAGGCTTGCCTACAACCCTCACTAAAACTTGTCACTACTTCCTCCACATACAGTCTGCCCCTCACCTCCTGTCTCTTTCCCCCTCCTGTAGATTGTAAGCCCTCAGCGGGTAGGGTCCTCTCTCCGTCTGTCGTGCCAATTGTCATTATTCACTTATCATTGTACTCGTTTGATTTATGTAATGTATGTAACCCCCCCGAATGTACAGCGCCCTGGATTCAATGGCGCTCTAAAATACTTAATAATAATAAATAATAATAATAACGATCCAACACATTCAACTCTCGTTGGTTAATGTGAAACAAGCAGTTAATTTGCTTGAAGAGGAATTTAAGAAACAGGTACCGCTGGAACAGTTTAAAACATCTCAACAAGAAATCCAAACAACCATAGAGAAGTTTAAAATCCAACAGATGCAGATTAAGCTTAAAAGGTTTGAACGCGATATGAAAGATTACTTACATGGACGTGTCTATACATGGGCAGAGGAACGGACAAGGAATCGCAAGGTCCATAGGACATTCAGACAAAGTAAAAGCGGTACCGATAACGCATCAACGTCAGGGGAATCTGAACATGGAACATCAAGACAACTACGATCTAATGTCAAAAACAGAATGGAGAAAGGAAAAGATTTTTTAGAGGACTCTACGTCTCAGGAGGAAAGCGAGCGTGGTGCCAGTGGTGGAGGAAAAGACGATACTGGAAAAAGAAAACTACAGGTCGGGAGACCGAAGAAAAAGACATAAAAAGTCTATTAGTGAATATCTCAGATAAAGAACTATCTCCAGCACAGTGCTCCTTAATTAACAAATGACCCAATTTTGTTCCTGTTTTTTCACTAACCCCGTTTGATTTCCAGGTGGACTTTTATAAATTTTTGCAGAAATGCTAGGTTAAGAATATTTTTTCAACAGGAGGGACCCAGGAAGGGAGAGGGCAGTTTAATTCCTAGGAAATTAAAAACTAAAAGTGATTTTGATCCAGAAATTAGATGTAATGCATTGGAAGTACTTGAGCAAACAGTAAAAAAGGAAGTATTAACGGGATGGTCTAATAAGAAAAATGTAGGAAGACAAGGGCAAGAGAATCTAACTAGGCAAGAAAAGGTAGCCTTAAAAGATCTGCAACAAGATGATGCGGTAATATTCAGGAAAGCCGACAAAGGGGGAGCGACAGTATTAATGAATCACACACAGTATATCGAGGAGGCCAATTCACAATTGGCAGATAAAAATGTATATCTCCCTCTAGAAAAAGATCCGACCAAGGAGATACAGCAGTTAATACATGATACATTAGAAGAGGCCGTCCAGCTTAATATCATTTCTGAACAAATAAAGAAGACATTAATAAAAGAATCACCTAGGATACCCATCCTCTATCTAGTTCCTAAAGTCCACAAGTCCCTTGACAAGCCACCCGGTAGACCGATCGTCTCCGGAGTTAATTCTATTATGGAACCGCTTGCAATTTTTATAGACAGTTTTCTACAGAAACAAGTTAACCGACATTCTCAGTGTCTCAGGGACTCAGGCCAGTTTCTTAGGTCATTAGAAACTGTCGACGCGACAAAGGTTACCTTTTTGGTAACCATTGACATTAAGTCTCTTTATACTAATATCCCAGTAGAACAGGGCTTAAAAGCGGTACGGGAGGCATTACAGGAAGATCCCTCATTAAACAACACATTCATAGGGTTCCTCATGACAGTATTGGAAATAATTTTAACAAAGAATTTTTTTAGGTTTGGATCTCAACTGTACCTGTAACAATAGCGAATTTCTATGGGGTCACCGGCGGCGCCAAGTCTGGAAAATTTGTATATGATTTGTTTTGAAAATCAATACGTGTACTCGTCAGAATTTGCTCCTCACATTGTGAAATGGATGAGATATGTGGATGATGTCATGCTATTATGGGGAGGCACAGAAGACCAACTAGAAAAGTTTTTTGAATTTTTGAATCTGCAGGAATCTCTCATCCAGTTCACAATGGAAAAGAATACTGACAACATACAGTATCTCGATGTTGAGGTATGCAAAAATCAGGAAGGCTTCATAACTAGACTGTTTACAAAAAAAGTGAAACGCAACAATGTTCAACACAAAACCAGTTTCTACGCTCCTCAAGTGTTTAGAGGCATTCCCAAGGGCCAATTCGTTCGTGTCAGACGAATTTGCTCAACAGATGACTTATACGTTACAGCTATGAGTAAATTGATCCGAAAATTTACAGAAAGAGGTTATGATAAAGCCGAGCTAGAAAGGATAGGTAAAGAAATTATGGAAATACCAAGGTGTGATTTGTTAAAAAGAAACAAGGAAACAAAAAACAAAAAAACAGGAAGATAGAATGTTTTTTTATATCTAAATATGACCAACATGCAAAATTGATTAAAAAATGTATACTGAAAAATTGGAACATTTTTCAAAACGATCATAAGATTGGCGTGTTGTTTTCTTAGCCACCAAGATTTATCTTCAAGAAAGGTCGAACACTTGGTGATTTGCTAATGTCTTCTGATTTAAAATCTAAAAAAATGTCGACACAGCACGTGGTACGCCCACAAAAAAAGGGAATGTTCCCATGTTTAAACTGTTCCAATTGTTCATTTATTATCAAAGGATCAGAGATCAGTCATCCAATGAAAGTCTGTAATATCCCCATAAAAGGTTTTTTTACTTGTGAATATAAAGCAGTTATTTGTATGCTGAAATGCCCATGTGGGCAAATATATGTGGGACAAACTACTAGAAATATTAGGCTACGTATTAATGAACACAAATCAGCGATTAGAACTTATAAACAAAAAAGAGAACAGAATAAATTGGAAAGGAAAGGGTTTCTTCTAAAAACCTTCAGAGGAAAATTCAGTGGCTGGCCACTTTTTTGAACGCCGACACAAGTATCGGACCTCAGATGGTGTAATTGGAAGGGGTTAAAGGGAATGAATCGGAATCAGTTAAGTTGCAATTGCTAAAAAAGAAGATGTACTGGATTGTTACATTAGTCTTAGAAGTCCTAACGGACCCTCAAGAGGAGCCGAATTTTTAAGTGTTTTTAAAATAAGAAAGTAGTAAATAATGGTTAAATTACCGTGACGTATATAAGAGAGAAAGTGACTTACAACGCGCTTACTTGAGGAAGGGGGCGGAGTTCCCTCGAAACGTTGCATCCGTGCAGCGTTCGGCCGGTTTGTCCAAGCTACTGCAATCTAACTGAACGCCGCAGAGCGCTCCTTAAGGTATTTTACCCAAAGTCTTAGAATCACGCCACTATTGTTACTGGGTTGTACTTTTGCCCCGTATGAAGCCTTAAAACTGAATTGGTTCGGCTATATATATATATATATATATATATATATATATATATATATATATAGATGGAATAAAGGAAGATTTGTATTTACTAAACAATTGGGTCTCTTGTACTTGTTGCATGCTTATGGACTCCAGGGAAGTCAAGGGGAACCTCCTACTGTTGACCCAGACGCGTGATATCGTAACAATATAGGACAAGCGGTACTATACATATTACATTGGACTATTATTCCCCATACCGCCTCACATAAAGACTGAAAGCCAAGATGTCTTTTGAGGAGTTAGCTAAAATTACGGACAATCGGGCACAACGTTTTGTCTTTTTCTTTTCTTGATTCAGAACCGTACTCAGAGATTTTGAAACAAGTTCATCAATCGGGTCTTGATTGGGACCAAATGGTTAAAGAGAAAGGTGTCAACTATCCTAAACGTCTTGAAACTATTAAAAAGAAAGAGATCAACTTAACATTGCATGCAACAACCTTGACAGAATATATCAAAACTCTTAAAATGAATCATGAATGAGGGCTTAAGATCAACTACTTCAAAAATCCGATTTTTTACTGATGATGTGATGTTCAAAGAGGCGATCGGTTTGGGTTAAGCAACAGATATTCTATGGAGCTTGATATATCTAATGATCCAAACACAATTCAACTCTCTCGTTGCTGTTCATTGTTGAAACAAGCAGTTAAATTTTGCATTTGAAGAGGGAATTTAAGAATCAGGTTACCGCATATGGAACTGTTTAATTGTAATACATTCAACAAGACATCCAAACAACCATAGAGAGTTGAGAATCAACAGATGCAGATTAAGCTTAAAGGTTTGAAAGCGAATTATGAAAGATTACTTACATCATGGACGTAATGTATATTACATCGTGGAGAGGTATACAGGAACGGAATCGCAAGGTCCATAGGACACTTTCTGACAAAGTAAAGCGGTACGCATATAGCATACAACGTCAGGGGAATCCTGACACATGGAACTTCAAGACAACTCACGATCATATTGTCAAAAACAGAATGGAGAAAGGAAGATTTTTTAGAGGAATCTACGTCTCAGGGGGAAAGCAGTCGCGAGGTTGACTTGTGGTGGAGTGAAAAAGTCCGATACTGGGAAAAAGGAAAAATACAGGATGGTGAGAACAGAGAAAAGTAATAAAAAGTTATTAGTAAGAATATCCTCAGGGATAAAGATACTATCTCCAGCACATTGCTCCTTAATTAACTACCAAAAATGAAGCCCCAATTTTGCTCTCTGTTTTTCTTCACTAAACCACTGTTGTTTGTATTTCCAGGTGGATCTTTTATTTAATTATTGCTAGAATATGCTGATAGGTTAAGAATATGTTTTTTTCAACATGGTGGGACAGGAACGGGAGAAGCAAGTTTTAATTCTAAGGAAGATAAATTAAAAACTAAAAGAAGATTATCGGATCGGGAAACTCTAGTGTTAAGTATGATTAGGTTATTTCGGGGATGCTCTAAAAACAAATGTACACTTAGAGCAAAACAGTAAATAAATGGAAACAGTCATGTAACCGGAGAATGGTAATCTAAAATAAGAAAAATGACTCATATAGGACGGGGGCAACGAGTAATCTAATTAACCCTTAGGCGAAGGCCCAAGCTTAAGCAAAGCATGGAATCGAAGCTGTAAACCAGGACACTTCGCGTCATTAGAGAATATCACGCTGGGGACCAACCGAGGCAGATGATAGCTAAGCCACTCCCGGGAACGGAATCTAAGTAGCCCCCGGTATTCAACCAGAGCTACGCCGCCCCAAAAATAAAAACGCGGGATGGACTTGATGCGGCCTATGAGGCTACCAAAGGTCGTCCCCCCCTGACGTGACTTGCCTGCGGCGGCAGCGTAGGTGCAGCGTGGTACAAAAACGTAATCAAGAATCGTTTAGTGATAGGTCCAGGGCTAGGTCAGGACAAATGGTTCAGTGGTCTAAAATCCCTGTATACGTGGACAGTGCCGATAAGGTCAGGGCAGGCTTACGAAACGCAGAGCACCACACCCCCCCCCGGTTTCACAGAGGTCTACTCACGGTGAGTCATGTCACAGAAGCCGTAGTGGGCGCTAGCACAAACAGTAAAGAAACGTAGGCCAAGCCCAAGTCACCAAGGTTCTGGTACACGGCCTAAGGCAAATAGACTTTAGGAACCGCTTTCACAATAGCACAGGCACAACTCAGGGGAGAGCAAAATACAACGGCTATAGAAGTAAGATTCCTGACGTGTGGGCAGAAGACGACGCCTCGTGCGACTCAAAAACTTAAAAGATGACAGCGCCGGCATATTAGCCATTTACCGGCACAACTGTCCTATTACAATCTACATGACATAACACGGAATACACACGCATTTCTAGCACTCCCCCACCCCCTCACCCCCCCCCCCGCGGATAGCAGCGCCGCCTTCGGGGAAACCCGCGGCGGCCCCCCAGGGCATTACGGCCCGAAGCAAGCGCGGTAGGTGAGGAGCACTGTGAGGGAGGATGCACCGTCGGGCCGGACAACGGGGGCACACCCAGTGGGACCCGCGGCGGCACCAAGTACCCCGCCGGGTACCTGCCGCGGGGGGGACAAGGGTGCGACACGCGGTCCGTGGACCAGACACAGCGCGTGCGAATAACACGTTTTCAGTACCCCCCAACCCCCTCCTCAGACCTACCCTCCTTTTAGGATGAAGAAACCTGAGGAGGAGGTTACTGATTCAGGAATGTTCGATTTGGCTCCCAGGACTCCTCTTACCTCGGGGGGACCTGAAGCCCTTCCAATCTACGGAGGAAGAAGGTTCCCTGGACCGTCTTCAACTCCAAGATGTCCTTTTCTCAGAAAGATGTCGGCGGAATTGGCTACTGGGAAGAGATCTTAACATTACTGAGAGAGAAATGGTTCTGGACCAGCAGAGGGCTTAAGGTGGGAGACATGGAAATGCGTTTTGGATCCGGAGAGATGGAGGGCAGTGGGATTAAAGCGTTGTACGTCACTGGGTTCAATTGCCGGGGAAGAACATTGAAGGATGTCCGATGGGGATAGACGAGGGCCCAATTTGAGGACTAGGATCCTTCAGGACACCACGTAACTCGAGGACGACGCGCAAACTTTGTCCCCTTGGGCCGAGGAATGTTGGGGCGGGTTTTGTAACATTCAATCTTACAGCCTGAAGTCTTCATACGGGCCAGAAGGCGCGCGGCCGAGACAAGTAGGGAACGTCGCCGTCTCGTGCAGATGGCCTTGAATTATCCCGGGACCTTGGTCGATTGAACAGCGAGGCAACACATACGAATTAGTGGCAGGGGGAAGGGGGGGGTGAGGGTATGGCGGCCACTAGACTTACAGAATTGGGAGACGGCTGGGGCTCGCTCCGAGTCGCGTTGCGTTGTTCGAGAATTTCGGGCCCTACAGGGAGCAGCTCGAGCCCATGTTGTACTGGCACATCCAGATTATCAAAGTGCTGACGCAGGTATTCCCCCAGAATCTGGTTCGCACCGCCTCCACTGTCCTTGGATTGAGGGTGATATAGCTGACGAAAAGTACCAGCTTGACTTGCGCAGACGGGAGCCATAAGTGGCACGCCAAAATCGGGAAAACAAATTGGACAACCGGTCGGTTCGGAGGACAATGTTTGAAGGGTTAACCCATGGTAGTCGGAAAAAACATGCGGAAGAAAATGATGGCTATTTGTGGAGCTGACGGCAGGCAGGGAGAGGTACCGAAGTGGGACCATTCTTCGAGAACATGGTCAGTCAGTAACCAACCCAGATGACATCCGATATTCCCAGAGAGAGAGCCGGAAAGTAATTCACAGTGATGAATATTACATGGCTATTGTGCGTCCAGGGGATCTCTCAGGGCACGGGCAGTGGATTGCAGGAGGCCACTGCAGGTCCTGTCGGCGTGGGACTCTGTTCCGAGCACATGTGATGATACAGGCGAGCGTGTCTGGCAAGTACTTTGACATCCTGTGCCAGGGCTCGGCCACCATGTAGTGCCGTGCGATCAAATGCGTAGGGACTTCCGTGCTCGCGAATGACCAGCGAGAGGGAGAGATATGCGGCCCCATTCCAACACCTTCTTCATAAGTGGGGGCATATATTGGAGAGGGCTTGCCAGTGAGAGGAACGTTTCTGGAGATGTAATGCGGGAGCACGTGTGGAACAACCGTTCGGGGAGAACATGATGTGTTGTGTACACGGGGTTCTTTCACCGACCAAGCTCCGAGGCAAGGAAGTGGAGGGCGTTCAGCCTTAGACGTTTTTTACATGCAGGTCGATATGTATGCGAAGTCGAGAAGCCGTCGAGATAGCGAAACAAGAGAGGACCATAGGGCTTTGGCCGGGATTCAATGCGCTGGGCTTCTGAAGATACAGTAAATTCTTATGGTCCGATAAAAAATGTCTTAGATTGGATGGCGAGCCCCCTCCAGCAGATGTCGCCACTGCCTCCAGGGCGCTAACTTGATGGCCATAGAGTTCTCTCGGTCCCCAATGGCATAGTTCGCGCGCCGGCCGATAAGGTCTTTGTAGGCTTGAGAAAGTAACTGCACCACATGTCGAGATAATCTTGCACTTGGGACCTTTCTGTGTGAGGAACCGCCCCTGCCCCCACAGAAGAAGAATCCACTCCAAGGAAATCGGCCCTTCTCGGGGAATCTGGCCGGAACCAAAAACTGGTGCAGTAGGAGGAAGGCAGTTTGTCAGACCAACAAACGCCCTTCTCGCAAGCCTCCAGGAAGGAACGCATCTCGGTGTTCGCGTTGTCATTCCTTGTGAGGGCCACGCATAGGAGCGCACCAAAGTGGAGAAGTGGGGAAATAAATTGAGGCGGTAATTAATTTGCGCGGAGAGCCCTGGATAGCGCTGTGATGGCCCGAAGACGACAGGACAGAGGGCCATTCAGTACAGCAGAGAGTTTAGCTGGGTCCATCTTAAGGCCCTTGGCTTGAGACGTTATACCCGAAGAAGGGTAGGATGGAACTGATGGAAATGAACACTTTTCCCCAGCTTGGCGTAACACAGTCGATGCTAGCGCAGACGTCGCAGAACCTGGCGCACTTGGTTCGGTGCGTCTGGAAAAAAACAAAAAATAATAAAATATAAAAAAAAAAAAAAAAAAAAAAATACAAAAGATCGGGGGGAGGATAGATGGGTAAAATTAGGATGGTCATCCAATAGTACACTACAACACAGGTTTGAAGTACAAGGAGATCCCGGAAAGCATCGTTTTAAAATAATTCTTGAAATCACCTGCTGGATGTTTTGCAGAGCCCTAAAGGGCATTACGAGAATTCAAATTGTCCTCTCGGGGTATTAAACGCGTCTTCACTCATTATCGTCCCCTCCCACGAATTTGATTTGATGACGGTTAGAGTGCACCTCGCAAGACTTCCCAATTGGCGAAAACACTTATAGCAACCCATTGAGGCGGTCTTCTGAAAAGTTTCTGCTGATCTCAGTCGGGGGAGAGGATAGCTTTTTTTTTTTTACGCGCTCGGTGAATTTTATTGAGATTCTGCACGGTAGTTAATACACTGTAGGACGGGACACTTTCCGCTTCTTTTCTGTACGAAGAGTAAAACCCGGCTCCGGCTGGGGAGTGAGGAAATGTACGGAGAAACACTTCTGTCTCTGCAAGTTCTACTGAATGTATACGGACATGGCTTGAGTTCCTGTACATGGAAGAGGAGGTAGACCTCCTTCCCCTGCGGGCGGAGACTGGTTCCTGGAAGCAAGGTCGCAAGGGGGGACAGTGTTTAAGGCCGATGTGGGTGGCCAGGTAATGGCCTCGCCTTCTGGCTGAATAGCCCTAATAAGTCTGGTACTCTAGCTGGTCAGTATCCTGGAAGAAGCCTCGGGCAAAAATGCGGGGTGCGGAGAAAGTGGGTAGGCATCCGTGGGCGTTGGTACCTCACAAGCAGAGGGTTCTGGCAATTCTGGTCCCCATACGCTAGGACCTCAAATGTCTATCCAATCCGCAGTAGAGGGGGCGTGAACGTTTGCAAGCCATGGGGAAGCCCACAGAGGATCGCCGCAAAGGAAGAACGGGGACATGGACGCTGGAACCTGATATTCTAGCTTATGTAGAGTCCCACACCAGAGAGAGGCACGTGGCAACGGTTATATATCTGGATGGGGAATCAGTGTTGAAGACTCCCCAATGAGACGAGCGAAATCGCAAAGTGTTTTGTCCAGGCGGACCTCAGGCCCGCGGTAATTGGGTGGGGTTTAGGGGGGTAGGGGGCGTTTACGCGGGTACGGAAGGGTACGGGATACAAGAGGAATGGACTAAAAGTTCACCGAGGCAGGACCCCGGTAGTCCAGGAAGGCGAACTCCGGAACGCGCTACAGACGAACTCCAGGTCAGTCCTTCAACACCTCCACTGGCCTCCATCAGAATAACGTTTGGTGCGGAGAGTGAGGATTTAGATTAAACTCTTGCACGATAGAGGACATCCCTCGCTCCTCCGGTGCCTACCTAGGTGAGTAGCTTTTCCGGACGGCTGAGGATGATGCTAGCCTCTCTTTTTGAAGCGGACAAGCTATACCCTGACTTATCAGAAGAAACTGATGTATCGATGCCGGTGTGGCCGGAAGGAGATTATTACGTTCAGGATACGAGGAAGGGAGCAGGTACTTGCTGCCCAAAGCGTCTTTTACCCAGCTGGACAGACTCCTTTTTGTAAGGTAGATGGCGCGTGGGCACAGCATCGTTCAACGCCTGTACGCTACTGAAGCGCCTAGGATACCGGAATTGAAAACCGCATAGTAACCAACAGAGGAGTCGCCATGAAGGAAGGCTAAAGAGGGTGTTGGATCAAGCAGGGATGCACCGAGCCGGATCCTCAAAAACGGTGCGGGAAAAATTCCTGGAGGAAGATCTGTGGCCGTCATAGTCACCAGGGCTCGCTTTCCCTGTAAAACAAAGTAGAGGGGGTTGCCATGACTAGGGCAACTTACCTGGATGAGAAGTAGGGCTCACACGGAAGGCCACCTTTTAGACCTATGCCGAGGCGAAATTGACGGTTTCGGCCTATCAGCTACAACGTGCAGTAGAGTAGCACTGCGGTATGAAACTAGGTCAAGAGCTTTGGGATCCCCGGCAAAAGCTGGAGGGTTAGGACGGGTCCATGCCGAAGCTTGCGGTCCCACGGTGGCCAAAGGAGAACTGCAGATGTCGATGGTAGCCACCAGAACGGAGCCGCGGGTTCTCAATTGCGGGAGATGTAGGAGCTGAAGCATCATGGCATGAGAGTGGCCCACTTGCAGTCCATTGTTGTGTGGATTTGTGTGCGTTTGTCTGGCGCAACAACGTCGTAATATCAGATGTTGTGATGCCTTGGCAGGAGAGAGCACTCTAGTCGGGATCCATATGGCTCGGATTCTTAATGTACTAGAGCTTAGGTTAGTGGATCCGCTGGACCCGCCGTCAGGCGATGATAGCTAAGAACGCCAGGGAAAAAGGTAATCCGTAAGTTAGCCCCCTGGTATTACCAGAGCCCAGCCGACAAAGCGCCGTTTTGGAACTTTGCTCGCGGCTTGAGGGCTACCAGGGTCGTCCCCCCTGCCGTGACTTGCTGCGCACGGCCATGCACGAGGTGCAATAGCGAGTCAGAAACCGTTAATACAAGATGTTAAGAGTGGTGAGCAGGCAGTATGTCAGGTGGCATAGGTGGCTATGGTTCGTGGTCGTGGACTGGCGCATAAGGTCAGGGCGCACGGACGGGGCAGAAAGTTCGGATAGGCCTGAGAAAACGTTAGCAAGGTTGGTACCACGACAGGCATAATAGACTTTCAGTGAACGCTTTCACGCAAACGGCACAGGGCAACAAAGATCCAGAGGGGGAAGCAGACGTGGGACCAAAAGCTTAAATTAAGAGATCTCAGCGCCCGAGCACCACAACTTAGCCTAAATTACCGGCGCACTGTCCTCTTTAAATCTACACGATGAACGAAAGCTGCGCGCGGCGTCTAGGGTGGTGCGCGGGATGCGCATTCCGGCCAGGTTCAGGGGAAAAAATAAAAAAAAATTACGGGGGGCCGGGGACGATCGGCGAGCGTGTGGTTCAGGTGAAGGAGACGGGACGGATGCAAGACACGGCGCATTGGCCTGTGGGACCCCGCGGAAGGAGGGACCCGGGATGCGACAGCGGTCCGTGGACCCGGACGCGGCGCAACACGTTATACCAGTTAGACTTAAAAAGATCTGCAACCAGATGATGCGGGCTAATATTTCAGGGAAAGCCGACAATAGGGGGAGCGACTGTATTAATGAACACACCTCAGTATATCGTGGTGGCCAATTCACATTTGGCAGAGGATAAAATGCTAGTAATCTCCCTCTCAGAAAAAGATCAAACCGAACCCCCCCCCCCAAGGAGTTACAGAAGTTACATAACATGAATACATTAGAAGGGGCAGTCCAGACTTAATATCATTTCATGACATAATAAAGAGAAGACATTAATTAAAAGTAGATCACCTAGGATAACTACATCCTCTATCTTATTCCCTAAAGTCCACTCAAGTCCCGTGACAAGCCAACTCGGTAGAATCCGCTTCGATCGTGCCACGGTTGGATAATTCTACTATGGAACCGCTTGCAATTTTTATAGACAGTTTTCTACAGAAACAAGGTAAACGACCATTCTTCAGTGTTTTTCAAAGGGGCTCAGGACAGATTCTTAGGTCATCTAGAAATCTTGTGACGCGGGACAAAGGTTACCTTTTGGCTAACCATTGACTTTAAGTCTCTTTGTATACTAAATATCCCAGTGTAGAACAGGGCTTAAAAGCGATGGTACGGGCAGGCATACAGGGAAGATCCCTCATTAAACAACGCATTCATAGGGTTCCTCATGACAGTATTGTTTACAAAAAAAAGTGAAACGCAACAATGTTCAACACAAAACCAGTTTCTACGCTCCTCAAGTGTTTAGAGGCATTCCCAAGGGCCAATTCGTCCGTGCCAGACGATTTTGCTCAAACAGATATGGACTTATTACGTTACAGCTATGAGTAATTGATCCGAAAAATTTACAGGAAAGAGGCTTATGATAAAGCCAGTGCTAGGAAAGGATTGGTAAAGAAATACTGGAAATACCATGGTGTGATTTAGTTAAAAAGAAACCAGGAAACAAAAACAAAAAAAATACAGGAAGTTAGTAATGTTTTTTTTTTTATATCTAAATAAGACCAACATGCAAAGTTGATTAAAAAATGTATACTGAAAATTGGAACATTTTACAAAATGATGATAAGATTGGCGTGTTGTTTTCTTAGCCACCAAGATTTATCTTCAAGAAAGGTCGAACACTTGGTGATTTGCTAATGTCTTCTGATTTAAAATCTAAAAAAATGTCGACACAGCACATGGTACGCCCACGAAAAATGGGAACGTTCCCATGTTTAAACTGTTCCAATTGTTCATCTATTATCAAAGGATCAGAGATCAGTCATCCAATGAAAGGCTGTAATATCCCCATAAAAGGTTTTTTTACTTGTGAATCAAAAGCAGTTATTTATATGCTGAAATGCCCATGTGGGCAAATATATGTGGGACAAGCTACTAGAAATATTAGGCTACGTATTAATGAACACAAATCAGCGATTAGAACTTATAAACAAAAAAGAGAACAGAATAAATCGGAAGAGGGGACTTCTAAAACCTTCAGAGAAAATTCAGTGGCTAGGCACTTTTTTGAACGCCGACACAATGTATCGGACCTCAGATGGTGTATATTGGAAGGAATTAAAGGGAAAGAATCAGAATCAGTTAAGTTGCAATTGCTAAAAAGAGAGACGTACTGGATTGTTACATTAGACTCTAGAAGTCCTAACGGACTCAATGAGGAGCCGAATTTTAAAGTGTTTTTAAAATAGATGTAGTAAATAAATGGTTAAATACCGTGACGTATATAAGAGAGAAAGTGACTTAAAATGCGCATGCTTGAGAAAGGGGGGCGGAGTTCCCTCGAAACGTTGCATGCGTGCAACGTTCAGCCGGTTTGTCCAAGCTACTCCGATCTAACTGAACGCTGCAGAGCGCTCCTTAAGGTATTTACCTACGTCTTATGAATCACGCCACTATTGTTACTGTTGTAACTTTTGCCCAGTATGAAGCCTTAAAACTGAATTGGTTCGGCTATATATATATATATAATAATATATATATATATATATATATATATATTTTTATATATATATAATATATATATATATATATATATATATATATATATATATATATAGATAGATGGAATAAAGGAAGATTTGTATTTACTAAACAATTGGGTCTCTTATACTTGTTGCATAGTTATGGTGTTTTGCATTTTAATTAGTTTATTGTCCCATTTTTCTTGATGTTTATTTCACTCTCATTTGAACCTGATAGTTTCTATCTGATCATAGCACTACACTAAGCATCTAGCATAATAACAGTTAGGTTTACAATAATACTCAATACAATCCTATACAGCAGAGGTGCTTTTCCTGGTTTTGGTATAGTTGTTGTCATCTTCTTCACTCTCACCTGTAGTAATTTTATGGCCATCTGTCAGGACCGCTCAGCGAGCGGGAGGTGGATCCACTGGTCACCGCTAGGAGTTGGCGTAGCCTACGTCGGGGAACGGAGTCTAAGGGGCCCCTTGTTTTCACCGGAGCCCGCCGCAAGGCAGGACGGGCTTTGCTGCAGGGAATCCCCTAGGTCGCTACCCCCGACGCAGGACCCAGCGGTGAGGGCCGAAGCAGGTGTCGTAGGCACAGGAACACCCGGAGCATGGTACTTGAATAGGCAGGACACTGGAGCTTAGAACCCGAGTAGGCGGAACAGGCTAGGCAGGACTGACGAGGCAGGAGCAGAAACGTAGAATGCGGAACTGTCAGAGGAAACGCCAGCAGACGCAGACAAACGTTGCTAACGTAGGGACACCAACAATTGGGCGCCGACGGCTGGAAGGGGCATACCTATAAAGCCCAAGCTCAAAGGCCAATAGGTGGAAAGGGGCACCAATTAGGTGCTATCCCTTTAAAACTAGGAAGCTGCTCGTGCGCGGCCCCTAGTGGCCGGCCGGGAAAGTGCAGGCAGAAGCAGAGACTGCCGCATGGCGCTGAAGGAGGAAGCTGGATGCAGCCAGGTAGGTAGTGGCGCAGCGCAGCGCATGCCGGGGCTGGCTGCGCCTGGGGCCGGACGCCCGGTCCGCGGCACGGGAGGTGGCAGGAGCTGGGAGGCGTGAGTGACCGCGGCCCGGGGGCCGGACCGCAGCGCGCGGCGTTACACCATCATTGTCATAATAATCTGTTGTATATGCAGTACACACATATTCCTGAGAAAAAGCAGCGATAAAAACCACAACAAACCAGCTTCCGACCATTGTAGCCCAGAGCCACCTGCTGGGTTGAGGATCAAGTAATTTATTAAACAGGAAGGGCATCTTTTCTTCATGCGATGGAAGGACAGCATGTCAGCTACCTCAGCTGTGGCTTAAGTGGTGGCTTTTGGCAGGCCACTTACTTTAGCAAGTCAGGAGCAGAAGAACTCAAGATCTCCTCTATCTCACCTTTCGTCTGGACAACAGGGGCATCTGAGTCAGTATTGATGTTAGTCATTCTTTGCAGTGTGAGGCATGGATTCACATCCCTCTACCTTCCACTTTAAAACTTGAAGTAGTCAACAGGACTTAATAAAAACGTTACCACCTTTCGGTAAGAGAACCAGAACTTAAGAACTAACGGATCAGCACAGAGTCTCCTGATTTGGCGCTGTGACACGCAAGAGTAGGAACAGGCTGTATGTCCCCTACGTGAGGATGTAAGTCTTTCAATTGTCTCTGTAGTTTGAGAACATAATCCAAATTCAAGATATTTAACACTGAGTGCTCAGTCCCTGCAGGTAACAGTTTCATATGGGGATAACTGTAGTAACCCCTGGGTGTAGTACATATGTCCCATAAAACAAGGGGTAAGGCATCAGGCCACCTCATACTGTCAGGTCAGCATATCAGGTGTAGAATTATCTTTTGTTCTACTCCTATTCAATTGTTGTCCGTGTCCAAATTACATTGTAAAAGCTGGTCTCAGCTGAGAGCTTAAGAAATGCATACCACACAGCTCAGCTTAATTCTAATTTATTAACAGGAGGTTACAACTTGATATATCTTTTGGTACGTATTAAGAATCACACAATATGATTGGCTAATTGGCTGTTGCTAAAGCAGATTATTTGCATCTACGCAATATAACTAGGCATTGCTGATAATGAACATTCCTTTCTGTATCCTCCAGGAACTTCTTGAAGGCCTCTTGGTTTCTTGCAAGCAGTAGCTGTTCTAAACAAAGCAGGGTGAAAATATCTTATAAACTTAGATAAGGATGTAATAATGTAATAAAGAGCAGTTTAAACACAGTATCTGCTGAGCTTGATGAGGGTACAATGACAACACAGATTCGAATGTTTTCCATTAAATCATCCACTTGACAATACCAGTGTCTTTGAAACATTTGGATAACTTGTCATTAATACCATCCCACTAGCCTGAGGATAATATAGAGTATGAAGTTGCTGTCTTATGTCAATCATAGCAAAAATTGTTTGACACACGTTACTTGTAAATGCAGAACCTTGGTCACTGGAAACAACCTGGGGTATACCGTATCTGCATATGAATTCCTTGCAGATTTTAGCAGCTGCAGTGGAAGCCATCTGGGACGCAATAGGATATACTGCTACCCAACCTGACAATTTATCAAGACATACAGTATGAAGTCTAGGATCTGGAAAGGGCCCATTATTGATTGAAGGTGTGAAGGTGGGGTTTTCACTGCTCCTCCAACATTCTGTTGAAGGCATATTTTGCATGTGAGACACTTCCTTTCTGCAATCACAGTGAACCCAGGTGCTCACCAATATGTGAAAAACAAATTCTGCATCACTGTCTTACCACCGTGAGTTATCATTTTGCTGCATAAGCTAGTTTTGGTTTGGGGGCCATTGGTTTGCTTTCTCTGTCAGTCCAGAAGCCAGTAAAAGCCTGGGCACACCCTTTATCTTTCCATTGGGCTTTTTCCTGTGGAGAACAATTGGATTGCAAAGTTTTTAAAGCTTCATGGTCAGGTAAAGGGACAACATCAGTTTTGAGTGACAACAATTCAATACATGCAATTTTACTTGCTGCTGCCTTTGCAGCTACATCAGCTCTGTGATTTCCCTTTGTTATAGGATCATGACCTGTGGTATGGGTTTGACATTTTTCACAGATATTTCTTGTGGAAAATGTATGGCTTCCAACAACATAGCAATTTCCTTTGAGTAACTCATAGGGGAACCTTTTGGGGTCAAGAAGTTTCTAATTTTCCAGATAGTAACAAAATGTACTATTCTAAATGCATATCAGGAACCAGCATAAATGTTTATTGTTTTTCCTTCTGCTATTTCAGAATCTTTGATAAGAGCTAATAATTCTACTCTCTGGGCAGAATGAGGGGGACTTAAAGATTTAGCATGTAGTGTCTGGGTGTTGTCCACCACTGCAGAGACTTTGTAACAAAGATTTGGAGGACCTTAATATTATTGTCAATGATAATACCGCAGTTCAGCTCACCTATGCAGGTGTCTTCCTGCCTGTCATTAGCCTTCAAACAATGTTAGGGCTGCCAACAATATTCTTGTATAATATATAAATTTATTAATATTTTAAAAACTTAGGCATATATCTCACATATGTTTATGCATACATTGCCTTGGTATTTGTGAAATATTTAATTTTCTGCGGTATTAACAAATGTGCAAACCACCTCCGGTAGTAAACGGATTACAATCCAGAGCATCCAGCCTAGCTTTGCTGTTCAACAATGCACAGTGGTAGCAAACAAAGTAGCAACATGTTACTTATCTTCTGCCGTACAGTCCTTGCTTCTGGATACATTCAGATCTCAGGCAGAACTAACTCTTTCTCTCAGCACAGTGTGGAGATACTGTGCGCGCGTGACATTTCGGGGTCAACCCCCTTTGTCAAGCTCGCAGGAGGTAAGTAAGTGTTGGTTTAAATGGTATGCGGTTTGCTAGCATGTAATTTTAACCCTATGTTAACTCTTATGCCTTTTAATATATAATTTATTACCTAAAATTACACCATCTAACCTATTCAACTTAATTATCTTACTTATTTAAACTATAAACTACCTCCTATCTCTATCTCCTATTCGTAACTAACGCTTAATCACAAAAACGCACTCCATTGGCAGTCTTCGTTCAGACCTATCGGACTCAGTGCTTCTAGCTGCCTAATCCAATATACCTCTCTTTGTAACAGCCGTTTTTTTACATATTCCCTATTATCACCTTCTATTTGTTCCAACACACACCACCTTACTTCACTTGGATTATGGTTGAATTCAGAGAAGTGTCTCGCTACAGTTGTCTCTCCACATTTTTTGTCTGTGGTAATTAATTACTCTTTTCTAGTTTTAAACAACCGAATCTGTGATCGGTGTTCATTTAATCTAACCTTTGCTTGTCTGGTGGTTTGACCAACGTACACCTTGCCGCATGAGTATTTTAATTGGTACACTACATTGTCAAAAACGCATGACATTGAGATCTAAACAAAACATGCCTTTTTTACAGAATACAAGAGACACGGACAGCACAAGCAGTGGAATGTCAGAAGAACCGACAAAAATAAAGGCAAAAAGGTCACCACAAAGAAGAAGTAGAGGAATAAGTGGTTAATTTATCCTCCAAAGAATTACTAGCTGATGCAAGAAAAGTTTTGAACAAAGGACTGAACTTTATCCCACACAAAAATTTGCAATTTTTTGATTTTGAAACAGATTTTTACCGCTTCTGCCATAAGATTCGGTTGTGAATGATGTTCAGTAATAAATATAATAACAGGCAAGGGATGTCACGTAGGTTATTTAAGAAAAGTACCTTTGATCCTCAAATAGTTAACTCGACATTGCAAGCTTTTGAGCAGGTAGTGAAAAAAGAGGTAAAAGATAAATGGGATAACCATAAAAAAGAAGTAGATCTAATCTAAATCAAAAAGAGAGGAAGGCACTAAAAGAACTACAAGATGATGATGAAGTCATCATAAAGAAAGCGGACAAGGGAGGAGCCATAGTCCTTATGGATAAAACCTGTTATCTAAAAGAAGCAGAAAAACAGCTAAGTGATCCGTCTGTTTATGAGCCAACATTAATAGATCCAACTAATAAGGTTAAAATCAAAATAGATGCCATACTGAACGAAGCAGAAGATTTAGGAATTATTGATAACACCACTAAAAAACTATTGACAGTAGAACATCCTCAAGTGCCACTTTTATATCTAGTCCCTAAGAACCATAAAACTCTACAAGATCCTCCAGGGCGCCCAATAGTGTTAGGAATAGGGTCAGTCCTGCAGCCTATAGCAACGTATGTAGATGAACATTTACAAAAAATTGTAAAAAAACTACCAAGATGTTTAAAAGACACTAATGAATTCTTGGATCATATTGAAAAAATAGTGAAAGTACTATTTTATGTACATTAGACATTAAAAGTCTATATACTAATATTCCTATACCACAAGGAATGGAAATTGTCCATGAACATCTTAAAAAAAGACCATAGTCTTTCCAATAAAAAAAATTGCTTTCATTATGTCTCTATTACAAGTGGTGCTTGAGAATAACTATTTTAGATTTGGTAAAAGTTACTACCTTCAGAAGACACGGGACTTCTATGGGGTCCCCGGCCGCACCTAGTTTCGCTAATCTATATGTCGAAAATATTGAAACATATTTGAGTTCCTACTGAGAATTAACAACATACATCCGCTGTTAGAGTTCACGTTAACCAAAGACTACAACAGGATCAACTATTTAGATGTCACTGTATATAAATTGGGTAATAAGTTAGAATCTACACTATACAGTAAAAGTACCGATCGAAACAATATATTACATCATAAAAGTTTTCATGCTCCAAGTGTTACTAGAGGCATACCAAAAGGTCAGTGTTGTTCTGCTGTGGTGGTCACTAAAAGAAACGTTCTTTTTCACCTACAAAGAAGAAATTTTGGCTGTAGCATAATTCAAAACCAAAGGTTAATTCCAAGTTTATCTGTTGTTCTGTAAACTTAAAATACATGCCATTTTAATCACGCTACAAAAGCTGGTATTGTTGGCAGCATATTTCTTTTGCGCAATTTACATCCAGGGGTTAAGCAAGCGTTGTTCTGCTGTTGTGGTCACTAAAAGAAACGATCTTTTTTAACGCCAAAGAAGCAATTTTGCCTGTAGCATAGTTCATAACCGAAGGTTAATTATAAGTTTTTCTGTTGTTGTGTACCGTAAAATACACGCCCATGTAACACGCTACAAAGCTGTTTCTTTTGGTTGCTCATTTTCTTTTGCGCAATTTAGATGCAGGGGTTAATTAAAGCGTCTGTTCTGCCTCGTTGTGGTTACGTTTCTTTTTCACCGCCAAGAAGGACATTTTTGCCTTAAAGCTTATGTATCATATACAGATATCTTCTTCAAACAGTGTCTGTACATTTCGTACAAACAGTTTGTCAGACAGACGAGGTGGCAGGCTCTTCACCGCGGAGTGGGCAGTGGCACAAACATTCCTGGAGCAGGCCCAGGTTGCAGCACAGAAGGGACATCGCAGCAGGGGTCACTCGGTGAGGCCACACTGCCGCTGTCTCTAGCGGCCGTGTGTTGTTTCAGAACAAGGGTTCTTGATTGGTTGACTAGGTCATCCACTTCCTCCCAGATGACATTATGACTAACCCCAGCCAAGAGTCGGTGGGAACGTCAGACCATCCCTTAGTTGGCATGGCCAAGGAGCGGGTCCAGGCGGCCCTCACCCGTTTCCTTCCACCCGCCTCTGTCCCATCCGGTTCCCTCAGACCAGAGATCTACTATGTGGGCTGGGCTAAGGCCAATTATATAGCGTGGATGTACATTTGAGGAGGCAGTCAGCAGCTACTTGGCAGTTGAAGAAATGGGGCCATATCCCCTGCTTCTTGCAGTAGGCGGCAAGTAAAGAGTGTGGAGATTGGCATGGGGAGGTTCCTGTTGTGAGGGGTCAGCTCTGCATACAAGACCGGTGATGAGTGACAGCAGTGCGATGAAACAAACAAAATTGATGATGATGTAGGCGTGCCCGAACTTGGGAGCCGGGTGAAGCAAGGGCTTCCTCATGTCAGGTGAAGAGGGCTGTAAGCTGCGAGTTCAGGCAGAGCGCAGCCAGCAGTGGGTTGTGTGGCCATGAATCAGCAGGGTTAGCAGCAGTGTGAGGTCGGGAGCAAAGGCGGCCACGGGGTAGAAAAACCGACCGCAGGTCTCCAAGAAAGTAGCTGCACAGGGGCTCAGAGAGGCAGTGGTGGTAGGTAGTCATTCTAGTGCGGATGGTTGGGTGTAAAGATAAGAAACTCGGCGGTTGTGGCAGCTCTTATGCTAGACACCGAATGGAGCCATATGGGTATATGATAGAATCTGTAGCAGAATGTGAAAGCGTGGCAGGGAGCTAACGTTGGCACCACGGCCCGGCGTCAACACTTGCAGCGTCTCCATCCGGTGGCCTGGGGAGATTCGTGGCTCAGATGTGGTGGTCCATCCTGCCGCTGAGCAACAGCAGCAGCGCCCAGTGGCACGCATGCCATTGCAGCCAGTCAAGGCTCCACCACCTCTGCAGAAGGGAGCTGTTTCTCTGTGCCATCCATCTTCCCGGTCCAGATGCTCCTGCTCCTCGTCTACTCATGTGCACCAGCAGGCGTTCAGCGAGGCGATTGCAAAGAGACAACAGTATGCGTCCACATCAAGGTGCAGAAGCTGACCCATGCTCCTGTCCTCAAGTTGTTGGTACTGCACTTCCCTCCCTTTCCAAATGGTGAACTATGCCACAATCAGAGAAACTAATGGCTTGTTGCTGAGGGAGATGGAGAGTTCCAAGCCGTAATTTATTTTCCTAAAAGGCAGTACTTCACTTCATAAATATGCTTGAACAGAAGGTGGGCCATCCTTGAGCTTTATCGGTTTGTTCCAAGGTGCATGGCAGTGCGGGACGTTCTGGAGCTGTAACTACGGTCCAGGGCAGTACATGTCCTTTACGGCCCAGCCCACTGGGTGAATGTGCTCAGGCCCAGGCACTCCAACAACTTGGACAAGAGACGCCGCATTGCTCCTCCACGTTGTCATAACTGTGGCTCCTGCGCCAATGTCCGCCTCCTCCTCCCTCCACCACCCACCCACCATTTCTCAGCCTCCACAAGTACTGCTCCATCATACCACATGTGTAAGGGCACAGCTGGGTGTCACGAGTTCTACCACCTGGCTTGCCTCGGTGAACGAAGTCACAAAGGTGGGGAACTGCTCGCATCATGCAGCAAGGAAATTGATGGTGTGGCTTTCTCTGCACCAACTGAAAATCGGAACCATGATTACGGACAATGGGAGTAACATGGTGTCCACGCTGCACCAAGGAGTGATGGTCCATGCGCCCTGCATGGCGCACGTGTTCAACTTGGTTGTGAAAAGTTTCCTGAAGTCTGTCCACCGATCTTCAGAAGATTCTGAAATGGCCAGGAAACTGTGCATGCACTTCAGCCACTCTTACAAAGCCAGGAACACCCTCCTCGAGTTGGAGCGCAGAAGAATGGCCTCCCCCAACACACTATGATATGCAATGTTTTCAACCCCGTTGGAATTTCCAGCCTGCCACATGTTTGGACCGACTGTGTGTACAGAGGAAAGGCCATACGATTTTTTTGATGATACAGGCGGACAGGAGCACTCCCCTGTGGTAACTTTTGATCTCAGCCAGTGGCAGGCTCAATGGTGACACCTGCTGTTTGTGAGGCCAGTCGAGGAGGCGACGTTATTTGTCAGTCGCCAGGACTACGGAGATGAATAACGTCATTCCACTGCTCATGATCCTGGAACAGATGATGAAAAACAGTCTGGGCAGGGGACTGGAGACGTGGACGAACTACATCTCGCAGTAGACACATGGGTCCGGTGGGGACTGAACTGGAAGGAGAAGGAGGAGGAGCGAGGAGCATTGGAAGTGAAGCATTGTCTGTGAAATGGTGGATTTTCTACCAGGTGCCAGAGAAAAGTTCCAGGAGCAGCTGGAGGGAGGTTAGATGGAGAGAGGAGACGAGGAGATGACCCGCAAGCACCATGGCAGTATAGAGTGGAGATCGAGGCAGGGGAAGGAGCCCCTCGGAGCCACTTGTGCAGATGGCCCGCAGCATTGCTGATTTGCCTGGCTAGTGACAGCCGAAAGATGTCAGCCTCCGGCAGAGGGATGACTTCTGCTTCCACCCTATTGGACCCTCGCAACCAGTCCAATAATGGGAAGCCTTTTTCCCAGCTGTGGAGGAGGACAAACTCAAAAATACTATAGGAGAAATCCTCAGTAGTCAGTTGGGCCGCTGCCTCTTGTGCGGCATTGTTCTCCTCTGAACAGGGTCTGATCACGGCTGGGGGGCTCTTCAGCGCTACACGTACCACTGCTGCGGCTGCTGGGGAAGATGAGGTGTAAGTAGCAGTACCAGCTCCATCAGCAGCAACCTAAGTCTGGAGTCACTGATGAGAGCTTCCTTCACCCGCTTTGTGAGGAGGGCCCAGTCTGCCTTGCAAGCAAGCAGCAGGACCTGGAGCAGACCTGAACCAACAGGTGGTGGCCTACTTGGACGCACTCTGCCATCCAGTTAGAGATCCGCTGGAACTCTGGGCAGCCAAACTGTTTGGTGTTGGCCGCAACCTTCCTGAGTTTGCAGGGAGAAGCTGTTCATGCCCCAGGCCAGTAGTGTGGCATCTGAGTGGGTGTTCAGTGTGACGGGGGCATCGTACCCCAAGGAGAAACCGCTGTCACGGGTAAAGGTGAGAACGGATGACCTTTGTCAAGATGAAACGGGAGTGCATCGGCCAGGTTTGCCACACAACAATGCCTTAAGCATCAGACTACATCAGCCATGACGCCTCACCAAACGTTGAGAATGACGTCTGGGTTCTCAAAACTTCCTGCCTAGCTACTATTCTTTTGATGCTGCCACCCACCGGATGCACACATCTGCTGCCAGTTTCTCCATCTACCTACCACCATCTTTACCCAGGGGGACTGGTATGTCACCCACCTCCACACATCTGTCATTGTGGCCTCTCTCTATGAACCTTCAGGCTGGCTGCTGCTGTTGTGGTGCCGGACCCTCCACAACTGTGTCATTGTGCACTCTTGAACTTCTTGCTGTTGCTGCCGTCTCCTCCCACTCTGTCATTGTGACACTCTGTGGCCTATACTGTTTTCTTACCTCCAGAATGTCAGTGTGACACTTGCCTGACCTATGCTGCTGCTGTGGCTTCTGCCGTGCCATCCACCACTGTGTCATTGTGCCACTCTCTGACCTCATGCTGCTGCTGCCGTGACCTTCCACTTCTGTGTATTGTGCCACCTCAGTGGCCTTATTACTGTTTTCTTACCTCCTGAATGTTCATTGTTATGCACTGCTACCTGACCTATTGCTGCTGCTGTGGCTGGCTGCCGTGCCCTCCACACTGTGTCATTGTGCCACTCTCTGAACCTTCATGCTGTGCTGCCGTGACCTCCACTCTCTGTCATTGTTGCCACTCTGTATCCTACTACTGTTTTTGCCACCTACAGAATGTCATTGTGCCACTGCCTGACCTCATGCTGCTGCTGTGGCTGCCTGCGTGACCTCCACACTCCTTTCATTTGTGCCAGCTGTCTGACATCATGCTGCTTGCTGTGGCTGCTTCCGTGCCTCCACACTGTGTCATTGTTGCACTCTCTGACCTCATGCTTGGCTGCTGCCGGGAAACTCCACTCTCTGTCATTGTGCCACTCTGTATCCTACTACTGTTTTGCCACCTCCAGAATGTCATTGTGGCACTCTCTGACCTTATGCTGCTGCTGTGGCTGCTGCCGTGAACTACACACTGTGGCCTATTGTGCCACTCTGTGGCCTACTCCTTTTTTTGCCATCTCCAGCATGTCATTGTGCCACTGTCTGACCTCATGCTGCTGCTGTGGCTGCTGCCGTAACCTTTACACACTGTGTCATAGTGCCACCTCTGTGGCCTACTCCTGTTTTTGCCACCTCCAGAATGTCATTGTGCCACCTCTCTGACCTCATGCTGCTGTGGCTGCTGCCGTCACCTCCACACTATGTCACTGATGTTGCCACTGCGACCCTCAGCTTGTTTTTTTCCAGCTTTCACTGCCATGACTTTATCATGGCAACATTCCCGCTTCAGTTTTTTTGGTCAGTTTTGCCCTCTTAAGTGCCCAAGGAATTTATAGTGAAGCAATTCTAAGAGCGGCGGCAGTCATATGCGCGTAAATACTAAAACACAACTTTGGGTATGAAGACCAAACCAAGCTCCCTCTGCATATTTTAGCAGGGCACAACGTTCTACAGCACCCTGCAGGCTCTGTGCAGCCTGGAAATAGCTGTTTTTTAACGCGATTCATCCCGAAGTAATTCGGACCGAAACAAATTTGGTCGGGAAATTCGTCAAAGTCACCAAATCGAATTTTTGACAACTTCGCCCATCTCTACTCACAGGTATGTGACTATTCAGGTGTTCATAATTTTAATGTTAATTGTTTTTAGTTAACTATAAGAGGGTGCTTGTGACAGCTATCTGTAGCTAAGATTAAGGGTTCATAGCCCCTTTGACCACTCTGTGCACACGTCTTGGTCTCCGGCTTTTTTATTGTTCCAATAAATTTTTTCAATATTTTTATCCGCTATTTTGGCCCGATGCTTGTCATTAGTTTGCTTTCTACCGTGGAGTACTTGTGTTACATGGGACGCCGATTTGAGCACGGACCTCACGTCTGGACTGTCATTGTATAATTGGAGGTGAGCTGGCTATTGTTTCTTCTGCATTCTTTCTCTCCCAACAATGCAGACCACCTAACGCTATATCCACACAGCAAATTGAAAATACCGTTCAAAATCCGAGGCATTTTTACGTTGCTTGTCCACGCACTGCGTTCGTTTGCGCATTTTTTTGTGCAAAAAACGATGGTTGGATTTCGGATTCCTGGTAGCACAGTACTTTAGGGCTGTGGGAATCCGATGTTGGTCCCACAGAATATAGAACATGCTCTATAATCCGCCGGATGGTTTTCGTTTTAGGAAAAACTCAGTAAAAAATCTGTGCTGTGTAAACTACAGAACAGATTTCCTATTGAAGTCTACACAGACCTAGGTTAAGTGTGTGCTCACCAGAGAGACACCATAATATTTAAGTGGTTTTCTTACCATGCTATTTCACAGAGTCTGTTCCTTATGGCTAGCTTCAAGCTCACACTTGATATAAAGCAATGTCAGAGAAGTTTTAAATGTTCTTAATTTCTAGCACTTAGGAATTTGCTGCTGACCTAGGTCTACCTGAAGCACTTAAAGCAATTACAGGGACATGTATGAAAACTGTCTGGGTCTGAGACTTTCTTTGCTGTCTACAACAACCAATCAGAGCTCCCCTTTTATTTTTTCAGAGCACTATATGAAATAAAAGGGGAACTCTGATAACTTTGGCCAACCAAGAAAGTCTTAGGCCGAGACAGTTTTCATACATATGATCTTTAGTCCTTGGTTTTCCTAATCTGTAGTTATATATGTAATAAACATTTTGTATTTACATATAATGACAGGGCAAAAAAATAATACAATGTAATGTACTTAGTTGTACCTTTATCTACTTAGATTTCTCTGAGTTGTTGTGTTTTATAACGTTTTAAACAAAATTATAATTAAGATTGTCTGCTTGGCTAGTAAAACAACCAGCAGTATTATTAAAACAAATATAAGTTAAAGGTTACCCTTCTGTAGAAGTATGTTGATTTCAAGAAACCAATTAGAGAAGTAAGTTTATTCAAAATAACCAATTATAGTGAAATAATGATGATGTATTAAATATTGTCACACTTTAAACCACTT
>JAODAL010033222.1:0-45851 GCA_025379985.1 Phyllomedusa bahiana | reverse complement strand
TATCTTTTTGGGATGTTAATTTCAGCTTCTCAGCCTTGTTTTGGGTGAAATTTAATGAAGGTGTTGTTGTTTCTCCCATAGACTTTAAGGGTCTTTCGCTCATAATCGACGCTCACTATCGAAAATCCTTATCGATAGCGGCCTACTATCGACTATCGATCGATCTCGATAGCCAACGCAATCGCTCAACACTGCTTGTGAATAATGTTACAGGAAAATTGTTTTTTTTGGCGGTGAAAAAGACGGTTTATTTTTGTCACCACAGCAGAAAAACAACGCTTAATTAACCCCTGGATGTAAATTGCGCAAAAGAATTGAGCAGCCACAAACTACTAGCTTTGTAGCGTGTTACAATGGCGTATTTTTGACGCTACACAACAAGAGAAAAATTTTTAATTAACCTTCGCTTGTGAATTATGCTACAGGAAAATTTTATTTTTTGGCGGTGAAAAAGACGGTTTATTTTTGTCACCACAGCAGAAAAACAACGCTTAATTAACCCCTGGATGTAAATTGCGCAAAAGAATTGAGCAGCCACAAACTACTAGCTGTGTAGGGTGTTACAATGGCGTATTTTTGACGCTACACAACATGAGAAAAAATTGTAATTAACCTTCGCTTGTGAATTAAATTACAGGAAAATTGTATTTTTTGGCGGTGAAAAAGACGGTTTCTTGGAGTCACCACAGCAGAAAAACAGCACTTAATTAACCCCTGGATGTAAATTGCGCCAAAGAATTGAGCAGCCAAAAATGAAGTGGTATTTGTATTGTAAAAACGCTGTTTCTTTAAATTAATACAACAGGAACTGGCTTAGATCTCCCTTAGATATTCAATGTGCTGTGAGCAGATAGCATTAAAATGTATATGCAGCTGCACTGGACGCACACTGGACTTCAGATCCAATACCCAAAAAAATCAGAAATAGAACATTAAGAGAAGCAGTCTCTGAGACAAGCTGAGACACCCCACAAAAATCGCTGTATAAAAATCAGTTCTTCAATAAGAGCTATTACAAGCAGCCGCGGCAGCACCTTCGCTAGTCAGTACAGTGAGAGGAGTGTGAGCTCCCAGCGTCGCGCCCGGACTTATATAGTGCGGTGACGTCACAGAATCCCGCCGGGCTCTGATTGGCTTCATCTCTGCACATGTCATGTAGGCTATGCCCTTCTTCCTCCCAGAGTGCTTTGCCCCATGTAGCGCCATGTGCTCGCAGCCATTTTATCAATCAAAAGCACACTTCGTTCACCCGAAGTACCCCAAAGTTCGACTTTGTTCCGAACCGAAGTTTTCCTGAAATTCTAAACGAATTCCACTTCGTTAGAATCAATTCGCCCATCTCTACCAACAACGCTTTTTGGCGCTCGGTAACTCTCTTAACTTTTTCACTTTTTTTCTCTGATATGTTAGGCTTTATTTTTCTGAAATGTTTACATAAGATTTATGTACAGTTTATATATATATATATATATATAGTAGAAAGGTCAGAGGTTCCGTCATAGACGGGAGGTATTTATCACCGAGGTGGCTGGCCTCGGTGATATAAAAAACCCATTTAGTGTATGCCAGCAACAGTTATTGCTGCTGAGCAGTGTTTCTTTGTAGGTTCCAGGTCGGGTTTTTTTATGGAACGGCCCAAGAGTCTGGGTGGGACGGCCGCTCCAATACTCCAGCCCAGGTCTTACTGGCCAAATAAAAGGCAGCTGGTGCAGGAAGTCAGGAGGTGTGCTTCTGGACCTACAACCAGAAGCTGTGGACTGCCGTGCTGTCAGGCCGTGTAAACCTGAAGGTGTGTTTGGGTGAGCATAACCCATTGCCTGTGAACTCCTGAAGTAAGGACTTTATGTTATGTCAAATCCTGTTATGCTGAATTCCACTTCGTTAGAATCAATTCGCCCATCTCTAAAAGGGAGTTATTCCCTATTTCAGAGGCAAAAAAGGGTTAAATTAGAGATGGGCGAATTTCTCAAAAATTCGATTCGGTCACTTCGCCGAATTTTCCGACAAAATTTGTTTCGGTCCGAATTACTTCGGCACGAATCGCGTTAAAAAACAGCTATTTCCAGGCTGCACAGAGCCTGCAGGGTGCTGTAGAACGTTGTGCCATGCTTAAATATGCAGAGGGAACTTGGTTTGGTCTTCGTACAATGTTGTGTTTTAGTATAACATGCACATGACTGTCGCCGCTCTTAGAATCGCTTCACTATAAAATTCCCTGGGCACTTAAGAGGGCAAAACTGACCAAAAAACTCAAGCGGGAATGTAACCTGATAAAGTCATGCCAGCGAAAGCTGGAAAAAAACAAGCTGAGAGCTCAGGAGGCAACATTAGTGACAGAGTGTGGAGGTGACGGCGGCAGCCACAGCAGCCTGAGGTCAGGCAGTGGCACAATGACATTCTGGAGGTGGCAAAACAGGAGGAGGCCACAGAGTGGCACAATGGCTGAGAGCGGAGGTCACGGCGGCAGCAGCAAGAGGTCAGGCAGTGGCACAATGACATTCTGGAGGTGGCAAAACAGAAGCAGGCCACAGAGTTTGCACAAGACACAGTGTGGAGGTCACGGTAGCAGCAGAATGAGGTCAGGCAGTGGCACAATCTCATTCTGTACGTGGCAAAAACTGGAGTAGGCCACAGAGTGGCACAATGACAGAGAGTGGAGGGCACGGCAGCAGCAGCATGAGGTCAGACAGTGGCACAATGACACAGTGTGGAGGTCACGGCAGCAACCACAGCAGCAGCATGAGGTCAGACAGTGGCACAATGACATTCTGGAGGTGGCAAAAACAGGTGTAGGCCACAGAGTGGCACAATGACAGAGAGTGGAGGGCACGGCAGCAGCAGCATGAGGTCAGACAGTGGCACAATGACACAGTGTGGAGGTCACGGCAGCAGACACAGCAGCGGCATGAGGTCAGACAGTGGCACAATGACATTCTGGAGGTGGCAAAACAGGAGGAGGCCACAAAGTGGCACAATGGCTGAGAGTGGAGGTCACGTCGGCAGCAGCATGAGGTCAGGCAGTGGCACAATGACATTCTGGAGGTGGCAAAACAGTAGCAGGCCACAGAGTGGCACAATAACACAGTGTGGAGGTCACGGTAGCAGCAACATGAGGTCAGTCAGTGGCACAATCACATTCTGGAGGTGGCAAAAACTGGAGTAGGCCACAGAGTGGCACAATGACAGAGAGTGGAGGGCACAGCAGCAGCAGCATGAGGTCAGACAGTGGCACAATGACACAGTTTGGAGGTCACGGCAGCAGCCACAGCAGCAACATGAGGTCAGACAGTGGCCCACTGACATTCTGGAGGTGGCAAAAAAAGAAGTAGGCCACAGAGTGGCACAATGACAGAGATTTGAGGTGATGGCGGCAGGAGCAACAGCATGAGGTCAGAGAGTGTCACAGTGACACAGTGTGAATGTCACGGCACCAGCAACAGCAGCATGAGGTCATAGAGTGGCCAACTGACTACGGAGGATTTCCCTATAGTATTTAAGTTTGTCCTCCCTCTTAATAGCTGGGAAAAAGGCTCCCATTTTGGACTGGTAGCGAGGGTCCAATAGGGTGGAGAGCCAGAAGTCATCCCTCTGCCGGATGCTGACTATTCGGATGTCACTAGCCAGGCAAATCGGCATGCTGCGGGCCATCTGAACAAGTGACTCCGAGGGGCTCCCTGCCTCCATTTCCACTGTATACTGCCACGGTGCTTGCGGGTCATCTGCCTCGTCTTTCTCATCTCCATCTACCTCCTCCAGCTGCTCCTTCTCCTCCTATCTGGTCAGCTGTGTTGATAATCCACTCATTTCACCAGACAATGCTTCTGCTCCAATGTCCTCCTCCTCCTCCTCCTCCATTTCAGTCCCCAGCGGACTCATGTGGCCACGAGATGTAGTCGCCACATCTCCAGTCCCCTGCCCAGACAGATTTTTCAGCATCTGTTCCAGGACATGAAGCAGTGGAATGACGTTATTCATCCCGTAGTCCTGGCGGCTGACAAATAATGTTGCCTCCTCAAATGGCCTAAACAAACGGCAGGTGTCACGCATGAGCTGCCACTGGCTGACATCAAAGTTACACAGGGGAGTACTCCTGTCCGCCTGGATCATCAAAAAATCATTAATGGCCTTTCTCTGTTCATACAGTCGGGCCAACATGTGCAGGCTGGAATTCCAATGGATGGAAACATCGCATATCAGAGTGTGTTGGGGAGGCCGTTCTGCCGCTGCAACTCGAGGAGGGTGTTCCTGGCTTTGTACGAATGGATAAAGTGCATGCACAGTTTCCTGGCCATTTTCAGAATCTTCTGAAGATCTGTGGAAGACTTCAGGAACCTTTTCACAACCAGATTGAACACTTGAGCCATGCAGGGCGCATGGACCATCCCTCCTCGGTGCAGTGCGGACACCATGTTCCTCCCATTATCCGTCACCATGGTTCCAATTTGCAGTTGGTGCGGAGAAAGCCACACATCGATTTCTTGCTGCATGACGCGGAGCAGTTCTTCCCCTGTGTGACTTCGTTCGCCGAGGCAAGCCAGGTGTAGAACTGCGTGACACCGCTGTGCCCTACACATGTGGTATGATGGAGCAGTACTTGTGGAGGCTGAGATGGTGGTGGTGGTGGAGGAGGAGGAGGCGGACATTGGCGCAGGAGCCACAGTTTGACAACGTGGAGGAGAAAGCGGCGTCTCCTGTCCAAGTTGTTGGTGTGCCTGGGCAGGAAGCACATTCACCCAGTGGGCCGTAAAGGACATGTACTGGCCCTGACCGTAGTTACAGCTCCAGACGTCCGCGCTGCCGTGCACCTTGGAACAAACCGATAAGCTCAAGGACTGGCCCACTTTCTGTTCTACATATTTATGAAGTGCTGGTACTGCCTTTTTGGAAAATAAATTACGGCTTGGAACTCTCCATCTCGGCTCGGCACAAGCCATTAGTTCTCTGAACGGTGCAGAGTCCACCATTTGGAAAGGGAGGGACTGCAGTACCAACAACTTGGACAGGAGCACGGTCAGCTGCTGCACCTTAGGATGGTTGGACGCATACTGTTGTCTCTTTGCAATCGCCTCGCTGAACGACTGCTGGCGCCATTAGTAGCGAGGAGCAGGAGCATCTGGACCGGGAGATGATGTCAAAGAGAAACAGCTCCCTTCTGCAGAGGTGGTGGAGCCTTGACTGGCTGCAATGGCATGCGTGCCACTGGCCGCTGCTGCTGCTGCGGCGGCAGGATGGACCACCACATCTGAGCCACGTTTCTCCCAGGCCACCGGATGGTGACGCTGCATGTGTTGACGCAGGGCCGTGGTGCCAACGTTAGCTCCCTGGCCATGCTTCACTTTCTGCCCACAGATTCTACATATACCCATATTCGGCTCCTCCGGTGTCTTAGCAAAGAACTGCCACACCGCCGAGTAGCTGATTTTACCACCAACGCTCCGCACTGAGTGACTACTACCGCCGCTGCCTCGCTGAGCCCCTGTGCCGCTACTTTCTTGGACCTGCGAAGCGGGTTTTCTACCCCGTGGCCGCTTGGCTCCCGACCTCGCACTGCTGCTATCCTGCTGACTCACGGCCACACGACCCACTTGCTGGCTGCGCCGCTGCCTGACGCGCAAGCTGACGCCCTCTTCTCCTGACGATGATGAAGCCCTTGCTTCACCCGGCTCCCAAGTGCGGTCGGCTACATCATCATCTATTTGTGTTTCATCGTCACTGCTGTCCTCATCACATGTCTTGGTATGCCGAGGCTGACCCCTCACAACATGACCTCCCATGCCACTCTCAACATCTATACTTTGCCGCCTACTGCAAGAAGCAGGGGATATTGGCCCCATTTCTTCGCTGCCAAGTAGCTGCTGACTGCCCTCCTCAAATTGTTCATCCTCGCTATATAGTGCCACTGAGCCCAGACCACATAGTAGATCTCTGGCTGATGGAACCGAATGGGACAGAGGCGGGCTGAGCCTTCCACCTCTCTGTCTGACATACTGTTAGAGATCAGGTTTTTAAATAGTGTGTAGAGAGGTTAAGAGTTAGATATAATAAAAGTTACGTTTTAGTGTTTAATAGATAGAGAACTGATAGAGTTTAAGTTTGCCTATGGCAAAATAGTAAATACTAGGAGGCACAGGGCACATACAGGACCCCAGGAAGCAGGAGAAACAGGACAGGCAAGTACAAGAAAGGCATGACACCCTTGCGGTCCATGGCAGGGGACCGCGACGTGAACCGTGACACTATATTCCAGATCCTATTCCCAAAAATTTTTTTGAAAAAACTCTTTTATTCTGGCTACTTTTATTGAGTGTTGAAAAGGTCATTTTTGCTGGTTTTGGGGTCAAGCAGTTGGAAAAGACAGCGATAGTCAAGGTTCTATTCAAATAAATCTTGTTTTAAAATACTAATTTCTTCCTGCTAATTTTACTCTCTGTGTCCATTAGGGCATTGCTGCTGGTTTTGGGGTCAGGCTATTGTGAAAGGGGTGCCAGGGGTGCAAATAGGGCAGTGTTCCGGTCAGTGGCCCTCTGCCTATGTCAATATACATGCACATCTACAAAAAGGGCGACATTGTGCACATTAAGGGTATAGGCACTGTCACGTACACGCTCACCAGCACGTGACTGGGGGGCCACTGTAATGGGGTAGATTTATATCCACTTGCGCTCACCTCTCACTCAGGTAGCGAATCAAGCATAAATCGCACCACAAGACAGTTCCAGCCCCCACCTCCCCCCCCCCCCCAAAATACACGCTGCCACCACCTTCCTTCAATAATCAAAAGGGAATCAGCCGGAAGGAATCTGATTCCTAACAGATTTTAAAAACACGTAAAAATGCTTACAGGTCAACTCACTGCTTTCTCAGCAGTTACCAAAGAAAAATACACTCCTTCGTGGAAATGGATCCGTGCAACAACAAGAACTTACGAATTAAGGCTAACTTTAATTTTAAAATGATTTTCAGTGCTTACATAAACAGAATATAATAACAGTAACTATGACATACACATCAATCAGTTATGAAAATAAAGGGATAAAATTGGAAAGAATTCACACTTACAAGGTGTTTCAGCTTCCAGGTCCCGGGGTAAGGATGAATAAGGGACACAGCTCAATCCAGGATTGACCCCCAAGCTATGAACACAGACAAGAGTCTGGCCTCGTGTCTTATACCTGTCCAGGTTCTCTCCTCCTTTCTCATATCTGCCTACTCTTTTACTGGTTGACATTATGATGAGGGGGCGTACACATGATTGTCGGATGAGGGTTATGCATACTATTACCACTAGAGGGCAATCACGGACTGCGCTTCTGCTGGGGGCAGATAAATTAAGAGTATTTTGTGGAGGGGTCATAGGTTATCATGTATCCGGGACAGCTGCATCTATAAAGTGGGTCATAAAAATTGCTTAAGGCCCCTTTTATCTAAACAATGCAGTAATTAACAGTCACAAATGCTGGGGTGAGGATCTACAGACACAGGCTAGAAATTCCATTTCTCAGGGGGGTGGTGAGAGGGGTTTCACAATCTGAGCTGCAGGTTTTAAGGACAATCCAGAATACATTCAATTTTCAATGTGCTACATAACACCTCCCCCTTTTGGAGTGGGCATGGGGGACTGGCTCACCTGCCATCCCCTGAGCCCGCCTCCGTACTCCCCTGGCGAGAGAGAGACTGTCGGCCTTACCACACTCCATGCCCTTCTTGTATCTGAACTATCAGATATCGGGTGTTGGAGGACTCCCGCTGGGCGGTACATATCACACGTTACATGTGGGGACACATCACCTCTATGACCGGGGTCTAAAGCCTTACCCACCTCAGACCCCGGGGAATAACCTCTGCAAAGATTATCCCACAGTTTGGCTTTGGATCCAACAGCTTGGAACGAGTCACCATTACACTTCATGGGGTTGGATACACCCATCGGGCAGGCAGGATCATACATAACTGGTTTGGATACACTGTGAATAGCAGATTGACATGCATCATTGGGCTCAAACACATCCAATGAGCTGTTGGTATTATGGAAACCAGACTCAGGGATGGCCATCCCCCACATTACCATCTGGGATACACCCTCAGGCTTAGATACATTATTAGTGTCTACAACAGTCTGAGATACACCCTCAGGCGTGGACACAGGATCATTGTCAATACCAGCCGGAGATACACCCTCAGGTTTGGATACATCATTAGTGTCCATGGCAGTATGAGATACACCTCCAGGCTTGGCTACATCATTATTGTCCATAACAGTTTGAGATACGCCTTCAGGCTTGGATACATCATTATTGTCCATAACTGTCTGAGATACGCCCCCAGGCTTGGATAAATCACTATTGTCCACAACAGTCCAAGTCATGCTGGCAAGCTTAGATACAGGGGCACCCAGCATTACAGGATGAGATATGTTATCAAGGTTCACAACAGTTCTGAGAGTATCTGTGGGCTGGGATACATCTGGGGCCCACAACACAGCTGTAGGTAAATTGATGTCTGGCCCAACCAGCCTAGACACCGTAACATGCAGTCCAACAGGCTGAGATACATCAGCAGGCCGCATAACAGGCTGTGATACAGCCACAGGCTTAGATACATCAGAGTCACAGCAAGTATCACAAAACATAGTACCAGACAGTTCCTCCTCAGGTGCTGGGGGGTCCTTGATAGGAGGAGGGGTGACATAGGGATAGTCCCTGTTATCCCCATGGGTTTCTGGCCACACATCAGTGGGGCTGCTATCAGGGATTCCCAATTCCTTAGACTCTGGTTTGGCTCTCTGGTCCCCATGCACTCCGTGATTACCAGACTCAGCAGGGGGCAGGGCTGTCAGCTCCTTTGCCCTGTGATCTGATATTGGAAGCATGTGAGAGCTGTAACTGTAAGCAGAAAGGGGGTTGAAGTGGGCTGCAGAGTCTTCCACCTCAGCCTGCAATTTGATCTCTGCAGGAGATTTCACCTTGGGCTGGTCAGCCGACACACAAAGCTGAGGCTTGCAGGCATCCTGACTACGGGTCACAGGAGTGACATAAGGACAGTCATTTTGCACAGTACACGTATAAGTGGCATCATTCAGAAGTACATCCACTGTCAGATTTCCCTTCCCATCCGGGCATTTTCCTGAAGTATTGCACAGTCTCTGTGGGGAATCACATATCTGGGTTGCTGGGGTTGCTTTCGGAGGGGGAGCCGGGACGTAATTACTGTGCATCTCCCCAAGGTCTGTACCCAGTAAAACCTGTGAGGGGATAGTAGCGGATATCCCCACTTCTCTCATCCCTCGGCCCGCTCCCCAGTCCAGATAAACACGAGCCATTGGTATAGCAGAGCGGACTCCGCCAAATCCAGTCAGGGTCATGGTCTTTCCCGGAATAATACTTCTAGCATCCACCATCTCTGGACGCACAACAGTCACCTCTGCTCCACTGTCTTTGAAGCCCATGGCGACTTTTCTGCCCACGGTGACAGGTTGAAGGTTATGCCTTCTCCTTCCTGCAGTCCCAGTTATAAGATAGATGGAGGGGCCTGTTACAGGGGGCGCTGTGGGCATCGGGGTACTCCTCCGTTTGTCTGGACAAGTGGCACTAACATGCCCCACTTGGTTGCAGATAAAACATCTGCACATGTCAGTCAAGGGGCGTGTGGGTCTCGGGGACCCAGGCGGAGTACTAGGGGGGTGCCCAGGGGATCGCTGGGGAGGAGCAGGGGGATCCCCAGCAGGCTTACCTCTCCTCCAGGTGGACTCAGGTGTTCTCCGGGCTTCTGGCATCCTGTTGGTAACATAGGAGTCTGCCAGGTCAGCCGCGTCTTTGGACGTCTTGGGCTTCCAGTCACAGACAAACTGACGAACCTCGGCCGGACAGATATGGAGAAGCTGCTCCTTGATCATTAGATTCAACAGGTCCTCAAAGCTGGAGACAGAGAGTCCTTCTACCCATTGCTTGCAGGTGGCACTTAAGTTGCTTTCCACATCTGCGTAGCTATCAGTGGGACCTTTCTGCAGACTCCGAAATTTCCTGCGATACACCTCCAGAGTGAGGTGATATTTCATGACCAGAGCTCTCTTTATGGCGTCATAGTCCCCGTCTTGCTCTGGTAGGAGGTCCAAAAAAACCTCCAAGGCTTTGCCCCTTAGTCCTGGGGTCAGATATCGTGCCCACTCCTCTTTGGGCAGATGATATTGTCTGCAAGTCTTTTCAAATCCTCGTAGGAAAACATCTAAGTTCCCATTCTTTTCCATCACAGGAAAGTGTTCTAGTCGGGGTTTCAAGGGTTTGTATCCTGGGCATGAGGCCGTGGCAAAGCCTCCCCCCTTTCAAGTTGTGCCAGCTGTAGCTTGAGGTCCCTCTCCGCTTGGCCCTCGGCCGCCTCTCTCGCTGCTTAGCGCTCGGCTGCCTCCCGCACGGCCTGGCGTTCCGCAGCCTCTGCCTGTTGGTATTGCAGGATAAGTTGTAGGCGCACATTAGGGTCACAAGCCCCAAGTTGCTGCAAAGCCATGCCCAGAGCAGAGTCCATGCCTCCCTGAGAACTGCCGCTGTGGGTGTCCTCAGGGGAAATTATTTCAGGAGCAAATTCTGTCAATTGGACCTGTGCTTTGTCAGTTTCGTTCTCTGACGCCGAGTCCAGCTGCTGCAGATCTTGCTCCACGAGCTCACGGATCAGCTGAACCTTCATCTTTGCTGCCGGATTAATATCTCTCTCCTCACATAGGCTGATGAGATATTCTTTGTTTTTCTTCTTATGTAGGGCTGCCATATTCACACAGCACCCTTTGCCAAATAAAAGATAGAAAAGAAAAACAGGGAGGGGAAACTGATTGTGCGTAGGTCAAGTAAGCACTGTGTTAGTTCTTGTAAGACTGGTGTAATCTTCACAAATATAAAGCCAGTCTTTTAGTGCAGGGAATAATTGCTTAAACCAAGCACTAATGCTGCAATAAAAAGAAAAAATATCCCACCGCTCTGCCACCAATTTGTCACGTACACGCTCACCAGCACGTGACTGGGGGGCCACTGTAATGGGGTAGATTTATATCCACTTGCGCTCACCTCTCACTCAGGTAGCGAATCAAGCATAAATCACACCACAAGACAGTTCCAGCCCCCCAAAAAATACACGCTGCCACCACCTTCCTTCAATAATCAAAAGGGAATCAGCCGGAAGGAGTCTGATTCCTAACGGATTTTAAAAACACGTAAAAATGCTTACAGGTCAACTCACTGCTCTCTCAGCAGTTACCAAAGAAAAATACACTCCTTCAAGGAAATGGGTCCGTGCAACAACAAGAACTTACGAATTAAGGCTAACTTTAATTTTAAAATGATTTTCAGTGCTTACATAAACAGAATATGATAACAGTAACTATGACATACACATCAATCAGTTATGAAAATAAAGGGATAAAATTGGAAAGAATTCACACTTACAAGGTGTTTCAGCTTCCAGGTCCTGGGGTAAGGATGAATAAGGGACACAGCTCAATCCAGGATTGACCCCCAAGCTATGAACACAGACTAGAGTCTGGCCTCGTGTCTTATACCTGTCCAGGTTCTCTCCTCCTTTCTCATATCTGCCTACTCTTTTACTGGTTGACATTATGATGAGGGGGCGTACACATGATTGTCGGATGAGGGTTATGCATACTATTACCACTAGAGGGCAATCACGGACTGCGCTTCTGCTGGGGGCAGATAAATTAAGAGTATTTTGTGGAAGGGTCATAGGTTATCATGTATCGGGACAGCTGATCTATTTAAAATGGGCCATAAAATTGCTTAGGGCCCCTTTTATCTAAACAAATGCAGTAATTAACAGTCACAAATGCTGGGGTGAGGATCTACAGACACAGGCTAGAAATTCCATTTCTTAGGGGGGTGGTGAGAGGGGTTTCACAATCTGAGCTGCAGGTTTTAAGGACAATCCAAAATACATTCAATTTTCAATGTGCTACATAACAGGCACCATGGAAAAAGGCATGCTACCTAAATGCTATCATTCATGGCAATACTGCCAGGATCTACAATGTGAAAAAGCATGCTATTTTTATACCACACACCACATATATGACACCACTATCACCACATATATGACAAGTTGTTGGTCCCTGTGCAAAAAGTGATAGGGGTCTCCTGCCAGTTCCCATGTGCCATTTCCAATACCGGTGTCTTGTTTTGTGTCAAAGGGGCCCCGTAGCAGCTGCTACCACTCTACCTGCTGTGGCTACACTGTCCTCATGTTTTCTTTTAGCCATTGAACGGAATAGATTATTTTAGCCTGTAAATTTTTTTCTTTGACTCTTGTAGCCTAAGGGGCCGTTCACACGGCTCATTTCGTCACGGATTGGCGCCGTACTGCCCGCCGGATTTGCGCTTCAGTACGGCGCCAATCCGTCGCAGTAATTATGGTAATCCAACGTTCTCATAGAGACCAGTGGATTCTGTCGCTCCTCACCGCTCGGCGAATCCGCCGGGCGGGGAGAAATTGACATGCACATTATCCAGGAGCAATACGCGCCGTGGCTATTGCAAGTCTATGGGGCCGGTGGGCCGCGCCCCCGCCCCGCCCCTTATTCAAGCCGGAATTGCGAGCGCAATCCGGCTCACAATTCCGGCTTGAATAAGCCGTGTGAACCGGGGCTAATTGTCTTGCCTAAGATGTAGCACGTATCCAGTTTACTGTTGTGGATGTTAATTCCAGCTTCATCTCCCCTGTTTGTGTGTAAAAATTAAGCTGGTGTTCCTCTCCCGTACACTTTAATGGGAATCAGAGATTAGTCGACATCAATAATCAACAATAGGGGAGATGATTCAATATAATCTGGAATCTGCTCGATGCAGATTATTGGCTGAATCACTCATCACTAATCACGACCACTGTGAGATGGAAGGAACATGTGTAGAAGTGTAAGATATATATGGTTTAAGAAAAAATATATTTCATTAATGACAAGATAACAGATCTATGATCACCGTGAGTGAGGGTGAGAGACCAAGGTCCTTATAAAATCCTGATTTATAATCTTAACGCATCTAGGTTCAACCAGAAATCTTAATACTTAAAACATGACTAATACACCATTCTTTATATTAAAATGGATATTTATTTAACAATCTTAAAATGATTACAACATTACGTTACAAGGTACAGAACATAAAATACATTACCAAATATGTATCTTCGTTACGCATTTAAATATCTGTGTATGAATTAGAGAATACGGTGAGTGGTCCCATCCTTCAGTCAGAGGCCAGAGATGGGCCTTAATGGCTGTTCCTTCATGGCCCACACATGGCTCCTTTCCACATGGCTCTTTGCCCTTTCTGCAAGGTGTGTTGGCTCTTCCCCCGAGTTCCACCCTTAGCTTCCCCACACCCCTTCTTTATATACACTTCTCCGTGTGGGTGTGACTCTCCATTGGCTTAGGCAATGCTACAAGACCATTTGTGGAATACAGCTAAATATACCAGGCTCAGCCTCCATTACAACTCCACCTACTGATGTCATTGGCCCTCAAACCAGTTCTAACCAGCTCTTCACCAACCTTCTAAAATAGTATTTGTGCATGTGTGGAATTGAGTTAACCCTCTGCAGTCACCATATTGACCATATACTATAACTATTATACATTATAATTGTCAAATTACTTTTTAACAAGAAGGCCTTCATTCTTCCAGAGCTGGAACGTATCCTCAGCATGGTGTGTATTATAAATATGTAGGATAGAAATGTTAAGAGAAATGGTGTCAGTATTGGGAGAAATAGTCCTTCAATGAACATAACTGTTTCAACAAAATTGGTGTCCTCACATGAAATTCTTATCAATGGTACTATGTCAAAAAAGAAGTGGTTGAGCTCAATATAGGAATAACAAGATAAATAATATACTATCCCAAAAGGAGGAGGAGCCTGCAAAGATTCTATAATCCAACAGACAGAAGCCAATAACCTGCTTCTTCTAGCATTCATAACTAGGTAGTATCGTAGAGGCTTTCAGATGGCCACATAGTGGTCATAACTCATGGCTGAAAATATAGACAGCTCATGACCTTGTAAAGATTCAAAGGTGCCATAAAAGCAAAAAATTAAACTCTTTTTACCAGGATTCCAAGCAAAAGGTAAGTGTAGAACAACAGATGTCTACTATGGACAACTTGCCCAGGAAATGGTACATGGGAGTGTGAAGATGAGGAACCCTACAAACAATGAGAATAGTCAAGTTACCAGATACAGTGATGAGATAAATCAGGAGAACTAGAAGGAAGGTCAGAAGCTGAAATTGTTTGTCATCCGATATCCCCTTAATGATAAAATATTTAATTGATGTCTAGTTTGTTTGCATTGTAAACAAATGCAAGGATCTGAATGAGAAATGATATCAATATATGTACACTGAAATACACCAAGGCACTCCAACTTCTTTAAGAAAGCACAATTTTATTCACCCATGTCTTTACAAAACTGTAATGTTCCTGGTCCCCCATGAGCCATTTTCAAGCAGTTTTATTATCAGTGCATATAAATACTCTGGGTGCTTCAGTTTGTATGGTGTTGGGTCAGTACGTCATACACTGACCCAACTACAATTAGTGTTGCTTGAATAGCTTTCTCTTCAGTTCATTAGCAATTGAAGTTGTCACAATATTTTGGTTTGGAACATCTGGAACCCAAATTTCATAAAAGTCTTTTGGGGAAATGTCTGTATGTGTTTTCTGGCCTTTAGTAAGCATCTGCCACCTCCAAATGCCTCCAACTTACATATGAAAACTATAAGGCCCCGTTAACACGGCGGTTTTGGCCGCGGCTCTCGCCGCGGTTTCCGTGGCCAAAACCTCGTCGGACCTCGCTGCAAACTCGCTTCCCAACGCGGGTTTTGCGCCGTGGGTGCTGGCCGTGGTCTCGGCGTGGGTGGGGCATGGTTAGGGGCGCGGCTTGTGCCGAGGGTTTGCCCCCATGCAAATTAATAGCAGGAGAGTTCTCCACACGCGGCATGTGAATATTAATGCGGTTTCCCATAGGAAACCATGTTAATAAGATATGCGCGATTTGGCCGCGGTTTTAGCCGTCGTGTGAACAGGGCCTAAGACATCTGGGGCACATTTTGCCCAATATCAACGTTTTTTTCATCAAAATTTGATTCTGGACAAACTAAATTGAATGGCTGAAATTTAGTTTGACTTTGATTTTGACCTGAATCCGAAGTGCAACACTAGTTATGGTAACACAATAGCATTACAATGATAAGAAGAAAGATGCCTACAATAAAGATGGTATGGTCCATATGGTGTGAGTTTAACTTACAGCCTACCCTTTTACTATTCAATGAACTCTATAACAGCATACAGTAAGCTTTTAAATTCTATAAAGTGGTGACTACAGATAGTCAAACTACAGTCGGTTTTGGAGAGTCAAGCTCGGACTGACCAGTTACTAATAAATATCTACTTGTACATATAAGCATTTACTATGTGATAATTAATCCCAGTAGTTACTCCTGACTAACCTAATGTGAGATACTTAATTGACAAAAAGAGAACAGTTACAGAGAATTTTAGATAATTTTCATAATGAACATACAAGTATCCATTCACTTGGGTGTTTTAACACGGGAGCAGAGGAATCACTTAAAACATTTTCCATTTCTTCACTGGCCATCTGTAGTCCAGACCTTTCACCAATAGAAAACATTTGGCACTCTGGCAAAGAAGACTCAGGAATGTGGATCAGCGAGAATCCTGACAAGAGTGGGGCAACGTTCCTCTCCCAAAATTCCAGCAATTGGTCTCCTCACTTCTCAAACATTTATAGATTGTTGTAAAAAGAATAGGGAAGGGTACACAGTGGTGGGCATGGCCATGGCCCAACTTTTTTTGCGATGTGTTCTTGTCATCAATTTCTAAATTAGTTATTTTTTTCAGTTGAAACTTTCAACTTCTGATCTGTGTTCTATGTGCTGTTGTGAATAACACATGGCATTACAGTCTTGTTTCCTTTACATTTTACACAGCGTGGAATTGGAATTGTGGTTAAACATTGCTTTGGGCTGAGTCCATAGCTACAGTACCCTAAATGTACAACAGATGTCGCCAAAAGGTAAATGGAACGTGACCATGCATTTGTATCCATCAGGGTCCCTTCCTGTATCCTGACTCCGAATTTATTCAGACAATTTAGTGGTTGTGGGATTGAAACAGGGCTGTGTTGAAGAGATGCCTGACTCACAATGGATAACTTTCCGAGGGGGACTAAACAATTGGATCAAGACTTCGTGGAAATAGATCATTAGTCAAGCAAGTTCCTTAATTACTAAAACAAGTCCCTCAAAGTATCACATAGTGTGCTCTCACTGAGCCCCTAAATATTACAATGCCACCACTTGTACCCCCTGAAATTAGTAATGATCTGCAGTGTCCCTTAAAAAAAATATAACACACATTTTGACTGATGACATGAATTACATTATACGCTCTCCCCCCTGAAATTAATTATATTACAAACCGTACTGTCTGAAAACAATTACATTACAAATTGTACCCCCTAAAATAAATCATATGACATATTGACCCCTGAAAATAATTAAACTGCAGACTGTCACTATAACTTTTAGAATTTTCTGTATTGGAACTGTGTAAAGGCTTATTTTTTGTGGGATGAACAGACATTTTCATTGCTACCACTTTGCCTTTATATGACTTTTGATTGCTTTTTATTTCATTTTATGTGCAGCGGGATGAACAGAAATGGCAATTTTGCCATTGTTTTTTTTTTTTTTGCGGCATTCATTGTGTATAGAGATTAGCGAATTTCTCTAAAATTTGATTCGGCTGATTCGCTGAATTTTCCCCAAAAATTTGTTTCAACCCAAATTTATTTGCAATGAATCGCGTTAAAAAACAGCTATTTTCTGGCTGCGGGGAGCCTGTGTGGTTTTGTAGAACATTGTGCCATGCTGAAATGTACATAAGGAGTGTGGTTTGGTATTGAAACAACGCTGTGATTTACATGCAGATTACAGCCGCCGCTCTTAGAATCGCTTCACACTTCACTTCTCTGGGCAGTTACAGGGTCAAAACTGACCAAATAACTAAAAATAAAGTGGGAACACAGCCTGACAAGGTAATATCAGCGCCAGCTAGAATGGAACCGAGCAGAGGGCCAAGATCCTACTATAGCGTCATAGAGCGCACTCCTATCACACCGACATCAGATGATTCCACAGATTATCACAGAACCTATTCTGTTAAACGCTGATTCCATGTAGAGCCCTCCCCCCTCTGAAAGAGTGGAGAGGGTGTCGGCAGTAATTTTGCATTGACGTCACTAATCAATTTGCCCTTCCTTTGATCCGTCAGTGTCCGCTTTCAATCGGTCAATAATCCATCAGTATTGCTAAAGCCAAAAAGAAACAGAAATGATCCAAAACAGAGATGACAAGTAAATGGAATATGTGCATGTCTTCTGTGTTTTGTATACACTCCTCCTGCTTTTGGCTACCTAATCATCAGACAATGCTGATGCAAACAAAGGACCATGTCATACTGGCCTTACGGCTTCTCCGAAGACACAATCGGTTGTGTCCTTTTAATTCCTTCTGACAGATGAAAAGAAGGGGAAATCCAAACATAGTGGCAATGTCATAGAGTGGTGGAGGGTGGAAACAGCATTAGGAAACCACAGGGTGGTCGAGTGAGAGAGTGGTCAGTTGGCAGCAGCATGCGTAGGCCACAGAGTGGCACAATGACAGAGTGTGGAGGTGGCGGCAGCATCAGAAGGCTACATGATGGCCCAGTGAAGAGTGGGGAGGTGGGTGGCAATACCAGTACAGATGGTGGGTGGTAGAAGGAGCAGCAGGCAGCAGATTTGTGGCATCAGGCAGGTGGCAGCATCAGAAAAGTAGCTGAGGCAGGGAGCCAAAAGAATCCAGACTCATTTGTAAAAGTTTTGGTGAGGCGTCATGGCTGATCTAATCTGATGCATCAGGCATTTGTGTGTGGAAATCCTGGCTGATTGACGCCTGATTCATCTTAACAAAAGTGAGTCTCTCCACATTTCGGGTGGACAAGCAAGTTCTCCTTGGGGTAACTATGGCCCCCGCCGCACTGAACACTTGCTCTGATGCCACACTACTGGCCGGGCAGGACAGCTTCTCCAGTGCAAACTCTGCAAGTTGCGGCCACAGTTTGGCTGCCAAGTAGTCCAGCGGATCTTCAATGGTGGGTGGCAGGGTGCTGTCCAAGTAGGCCATCACCTGCTAGTTAAGGGTCTGCTCCAGGTATTGCTGCTGGTGAGTACCTTTCTCACTAGGTGGGTTAAGAAAGCTGCTCATCAACGACTCCAGACTCAGGTTCCTGCTAATGGAGCTGGTACTGCTCCTACCTCCCCACCTTCCCACAGCAGCCGTGTCAGTAGTACGTGAGCACTGAGGAACCTCCCGGTCAGACCTGCTAGAAGATGGCGCAGATAAACATCAGCCAACTGACTACATAGGATTTCTCTATAGTACTTGAGTCTGTCCTCCCTCTTGGCAGGTGACAAAAAGGCCCCCGTTTTGGACCGGTAGCGAGGGTCCAAGAGGGTGGAGAGCCAGAAGTCATCTCCCTGCCGGATGGTGACTATTCGGCTGTCACTACCAAGGCAAATCAGCATGCAGCAGGCCATCTGCGCAAGTGACTCTGAGAGAATCCCTGCTTCCATCTCCACTGTATACTGCCATGGTGTGTCTGGGTCATCTACCTCGTCTTCCTCATATCCATTTACCTCTTCCGGCTGCTCCTGCTCCTCCTCTCATGTTACCTGGGAAGAAAAAACAATTTAGCCAGATATTGCTTGTGCTCCAATGTCCTCCACCTCCTCCTGTTCAGCCCCCACCGGACTCCTATGGCCGTGAGATGTAATCGTCACATCTCCAGTCCCCTGACCAGACAGATTTTTCAGCATCTGTTCCAGGACATGAAGCGGTGGAATTACGTTGTTCATCCCATAGTCCTGGTGACTGACAATTAACGTGGGCTCCTCAAAGGGCCTGAGCAAATGGCAGGTGTCACGCATGAGCTGCCACTGGCTGACATCAAAATTACACAGGGGAGTACTCCTATCTGCTTGGATCATCAAGAAATCATTAATGGCCTTTCTGTTCATAGAGTCGGTCCAACATATGGAGGCTGGAATTCCAACGGGTGGAAATGTCGCATATCAGCCTATGTTGGGGGAGGCCGTTCTGCCAATGCAGGTCAAGGAAGGTGTGCTTGGCAGTGTAGGAATGGCTGAAGTGCATGCAAAGTGCCTTGGCCATTTTTAGAACGTCTTGCAGATGGGTGTAAGACTTGAGGAACCGTTTGACAACCAGATTGAAAATGTGTGCCATGCAAGACGCATGGCTCAGACACCATGTTCTTTCCATTGTCTGTCACCTTGGTTCCCATTTTCTGTTGTCACTGAGAAAGGCACAAATCGATTTATTCTTTCATGACGCGGAGCAGTTCCTCCCCTGTGTGACTTCATTCGCCAAGGCAAACCAGGTGTAGAAATGCGTGACACCGTCGTGCCCTGCACATGTGGTATGATGGGGGAGCACTAAGACTTGTGGCGCCTGAGGTGTTGGAGGAGGAAGAGAAGGACATTGGTGAAGGATCAGCAGTGAGACAATGTGGAGGAGAAAGCAGCGTCTACGGTCCAAGTTGCTGGTTTGGCTGGGCAGGAAGCACATTCACCCAGTGGGCCATAAAGGACATTTACTGTCACTGACCATAGTTACAGCTCCACATATCTACGCTGCTGTGCACTTTGAAAGACACCGACAGGCTCAAAAACTGGACCACCTTCTCTTCTACATATTTGTGCAGGGCTGGTACTTGAAAAGGGAGGGACTGCAGTACCACCAACTTGGACAGGAGCACGGTCCACTTCTGCGCCTTATGATGGCTAGAAGCATACTGCTGTCTCTTGGCAATCGCCTCGGTGAATGATTGTTGGAGCCATGAGTAGCGAGGAGCAGGAGCATCTGGACTGGTAGATGATAGGAAAGACAGCTCCCTTTGGCAGAGGTGGTGGAGCCTTGACTGACTGAAATGGGTTGCGTGCCACTGGGTGCTGCTGCTGTTGCTGCAGCAGGATGGTCCACCACATACGAGACACGTTTCTACCATGGCACTGGCTGGTGATGCTGCATTTGTTAATGCAGGGCCGTGGTGCCAATATTAGGTCCCTAGTCACACTTCACTTTCTGAATTCCACTGAATTCCACACAGAGTTCCCCAGAATGAGTGAAAAAATTAACTCTTTGCCACAGATAGCAATTTCACAACAGATGGAACTGGATGGATTTCAGATGTGTGTAGGGTAGAAATACACACACAGGGTTTGACACAGAGTTCCCAACAATAAGTGAAAAAGTTAACTCTTTCCCAAAGGTAGCAATTTCCCAAAATAAAAAAAACACTGGTTCAGGAACAGATGTGTATATGACACACACCTGTGTATTTGAAAGGTATTTCACACCAGTAACACTAAAATTGGAAGTCTTTTGCACAGAGTGCAATCTAGTGCTGATACAGTCAGATGCTTCTGCATACGCGACACAGTGACAAGTGGCAGAATTTAACATGGCAGCCCTATTTATAGGGCTGTGATTTCACAGAAGCTGGCTAGCTGCTGATTGGCAGCATGTCTGCACAGGTCATTGAGGGCGTTCCTTTCCTCCTCCCATAGATCTTTGCCCCATGTCACGCCATCTGCTCGCAGCCATTTTAGATTCGTTACAACGAATCGTCATGAACTTCGGTTTTTCTCACAATCAAACTTTTCCTGAAATTCAAAATTAATTCCACTTCATTAGAATTGATTCCCTCATCTCTAATTGTGCAGGTAAAATAACATGACAGATTTATAGGCTAGGTTGTTACACACGAGGCGATTTAAAATAGTTGTACTTTTTATTTTTGATCTTTTTTGGTTGTACATGTTTTTTTTTATGTGTTCGTGTTTTTACTCTTTTTAACTTTAATCATTTAATTTATTTTCATATCCCCAAAAATCGCTGCTACAATACATAGCTTTACTGCTACGTATTGTAGCTGATCATTCACCATGCCCAGCTGTGTTCATTGGCCACGGCCAGGCATATTGATATCAGAGACTACCCCGAAGCCTTTGTTAGACTTTCGGATTTTCATTGACCCCAGCCCCAACCCCCGCCCCTCCCCCCCCGTCCCGCAGCCCACTGCCAATGGAGACAGAGGGAGTCCCTTCCCTTTATCTTTCCCTGAGCTCCAGCAGTCATATTTGACCATGGCATCAAATCTATCGTGACCAGAGTAAACTTCGGTCTCGGCCAATGTTTCAGGAAACCTGCTGTACTGTACAGCTGGTGTCCTCCAGAGATCCTGTGAGTTCTATTTTTGAGCCCACACTATCGCCTTAATGTAAATTTATGTCAATTTGTGGGAACCAATTTCTGACCATGATGTAAAATTACATCAAATGTCAGAAAGGGGTTAAAAATATATGTCCATAAATAGGTTGTCCATTTTGGAAATCCATTTCTCCTAAAACTAATCGGGTGTCCTACTGTTGGGACCGCCAGTGCCTAATCTGTGGAAAGACTTAACAATGGGAGGTCAAGTTCCCTGCAGTTCCACCAAAGCGGAAACAAAATATAAAACCCCTACCTGCCACAATTATTTTTCTGTCCACGTAGCCCTTTAAATGCTTGGCTTTTGCAGATCAAGTTGTACATTTGACAGTAATATTTATTGTAGCAGATAATGTATTGGAAAACCCCCAAAAACTCTATGTCAGGAGGAATTGGAAAAAAAATTACTATTTTTATCTAGTGGTAACCAATATCATTATGTTTCCCTACTTAGGGTTTTTGCTTATTTGTTTATTTTTTAAATTTGCTGTGCATCACAATATTCTCAGACCAAAAACTTTCTTATTTTTCTGCCCATGAATCTGTGCAGAACTTCTTTTTGTGGACTAAACCCTAATTTTTATTGGTATTATTTTGGCATACATGCGATTCTTTGATCCCTTTCAGTCGAAAGGACAAAAAAAAAACAAATTCTGGCATTGGGTATTTTTTTTTCTATTTTTCTAAGCCATTTACTGTGAAGAATTAATAATGTTCTATTTTAATAGATCAGACTTCTATAGACCTGGCAATACCAAGTATGTATTTTTTATATATATATTTTTATTTTTTATTTGTAAAATAGGAAGCAGGAAGTGTTTTGAAATGTTATATTTTTTTTTATATTTTAAAACTTTTTACATATTTTTGCTTGCATTTTTAGCCACCCTGAGATACTTGACAACTAGTGAGTGTGATCGTTTGTACAATATTTTGCAATACTAAAATATTGCAGAATAGTGTAAAATTGTGGCTTGCGTATTGTACCCTGGGTATAATCAGAGCAGTCAGATAGAAGGCTTTGGGTGCCTTCGTGAACCCTGCTAAATGAAACCCATCACCTCTCACATTCATTTTTCATGGGGGGCGATTGGTTGGGGAAAGGGAAGGTTGCCCCCATTTTCTTATGGGAAGTGGTTTTACTGGTTAAATGGCCGGGACTGGAACTACCTTGCCCCCGTCAAGCGGCAATGCGGGCTGTAAAAACCCCAAACTCCACCTGGTTAAGAAAAATCGAAAAGTGAACCTGCTCATAACCATTCCAACCCCATGAAAAAACTGCCCCTTCAATTGTTGTAGCTAAAGCGATAAAAGGTGTTTATTGAAATTAATGGGTTATTGGTGGGCCAGACGTGATGGGCTCTTCTAGCAAGTGAACTCTTTGTAGACACTCTCTGCTATGGTTAATTACTATAGGTTTTGAACCCCCAACTCAAACATAGAATTGTCAAAACAGGCTATTTCAAAACAGGTTTTCTTAGCCAATCAACTCCTTTAACAGAATTGAATAGGGTTTTCCATTCGCAGAGCAACATAATCTCATTGTTTTTGCCGGCCTTAGTCCTTTTTAAAGCCTTTTTACTTTTTATTTTAAACTGTAGATCTTGGGTTTTGCAAAGGTAGGGGGGCGTATTCACAGGGCAAAAAATTTCTTGGGCTTCAAGGTGGTACTCATGTTCGGAGTCACATATTGTCCAAAAAGTGTTGTGTATAATAATAGGACCACTGTGATGTGTGAGGAAAATGTAGAAGGTTTTATTTCCCAGAGCTTGAACTTATCTTCAGTATAGTGTGTATTATAAACATATAGGATACAAACATTAGGAAAAATGGTGTCAGCGTCGTGATAAATTTTTGTTCAAAAGAAAAAAATTTTACAATCTGGTATCTTACAAGAAAAATTTTTTCCCCGGGGTTATGTCACAGAAAAAATGGGTTTATTATTAAAGAATAAAAAGGGTAATACATATTCCCCAAAAAAGGGGAATAATTTGTAAAAAAAACCTAAAAGTCCCCCAAAAAACCCATTATTCTGCATTTTTTAGTTTTTAATCAAAAAGGTATTTTAAGGCTTTATGGCCACTTGCGGTCATAACTCGGTGTATACTGACGTTCAAAACCTTTTAAGACCCAAAAAGTACATCTGACCATAAAGAGGAAAAAAAAGCCCGTTTATCCCATGATGAAATTTTTAAATATTTTTTGAAGGTAACTGTAGAAAAACAGATGTCCCCCCTAGGACAATTTTCCCCGGAAGAAGTACATGGGGTGTGGAGATGAGGAGCCCGACAAAATGGAATGGTCAAGTTCCAGTTTTTTTCAGTGAGGATAGGTCAGAGAACCAGAAGGAAGATTGGAAGCTGCAGGTGTGGGTCATCTATTCCCCTTAAGATGAAAATTTGAGGTGCTATTTTTTTGCATTGTTTTCAGGTTTAATATCGGAAAAGGGAATTCATGTCAATATGTATCTTAATCAATTCACACCTTCTCTTTTTAAAAGGTGCCGTAAAATACCCCCATTTAATTTTTTTCCAAACCCTTTTTTTGTCATTAAAAAAAAACATGGGGCAGCTAAGGGAAAAACCTATTTACGTAAAGGGAGAAAAAATGTCATCGTTGGAGGGCAGGGAAAACCCGTCATGAATATCATCTTGGCGGCTAGGTAAAATGCAGCTGATTATCAAGTAACTTCTCCAAAAATGCTGAAATTCATGGCATAATTTTCAGGGAAGGCAGTATAAGGAAATTACAAATTTCCCTTTAAATGAGCCCAAAAGGGGTAACCTCCATTTATGGCATCAGCAGTGTACCACCCACTAATAATGCCACCAGTCTGTCATCCAGTAACAGTACTACCAGTATACTTTCTATTAATAGTGCCATTATCATATCATCCAGTAATACGAGTAGTTGTGCCACCACAGTACAACACAATTATAAAATTAATAGTTAATGAATTCTTTGCCTTGAGGCTGAGATCAACAGCAGGAGCTTGCTTTGATTTACAGTTGTTCATCCCATGTAATGAACATGGTTAGAGGAACCCCTTAAATGCCTTAGTTAATAGCAACCACAGCGTCTAAAAAGCTTGATAAAGTGAATGTGTTACCTTCTTTACCCAATCGTTACCCCCTTTAATAGATTATGTAGAGTTGAGGGCTTAACATGGCAACCAGTGACCTAACAATATCCACTGTCCACTGTATGTTTGTATTTAGTAGACCATTACTCTGACAGGCAGCAATGCTTTAGAGAGCTAAGTAATCTAAATCATCAAATGATCAACAACTTCAAGTGCTCAAATAGACCAAAAAAGTTTAATGTATCCCTCATTTTGTCATTTATTGTGCATAAATAGTAAACCATGAACACATACAGAATACAGTACACTGCTATTGTAATGACCTATAGAATAAAGATAACATGCAGTAAGCTTACATAACTACAAACCATTTTACTATTGAGTTAACTCTATAACAACAAACTGTAAGCTCCTCAGCTCCCTCTTGTGCTGACTACAAGCACCCTAATTTATCATTTTACTCTAGAGCTATAAAGGTGATTTAGAGCCATATAAGGCTCTGGACCCTATAAACTTTGATCTCGGACATTTAGGGCAACATGTGTGAAATGTGGCGCCAACATGCCAGTTTTAAATCGCTTTAGATTAATGTAGAAGGCATTAGTGTGTATGAAATTGCTCACAGTACTTTATACATGTTACAGAAAAAATGGGACATTCATTTCTCAAAGAAAAAACAGAAACACGGCCATACTCACAGCTCAAAGAATGGAATGAGACTGAACCCAGCAGAGAGGCAACACCAGCCCCCATGCTACTTACGAAAAATACACAGGTGCAGCTGATTTCTAGGCAGTAGCCCATACATCTCACCACTAGGGGAACAACTAGACTGCACATTAAATTGACACCTATTCACACAGCATGCAAAAAAGCCACAGCACAATACATTGGGAGACTGCATAAATGCAAAAATACCCGTAAGACAACCGCTCACACGCCTTTAATTAGACGAGGCATTTTGCGGGTATTCTAATTGCATATAGAAAAAACAATAAAAGGTGCCGGTATTAAAAAAACGTTGCACACCAACTGACTTTATACTGTGTCCTTTCAGACAAAATATTCTTAGCACCCACTTTGAAACTGTATGGATTTGTGAAGTTATGCCCCAAAAACTTTTGGTCCTACATACAGTTGAAACCAAAGTTTACATACAAATAAAAAACCCCCTCGCATTTTTTTTTCTCACATCGAAATGAAATCAGAATAAACCCTTCCCATTTTAGGTAAATTAGGAACCAAAATTATATAAAGGGCCCAAAAAATAGAGAGAGAAATTTGTTAAAGCATTTTTATTACTTTCGCAAATCAAAAGTTCCCCAACATGGGATTACTGCCTTTATACAATCGGGGACCCCCCATTTTATGATGCCCCTACTTTAAAGCTTCTGAGGGGTTTTATTGGCAACATCGATTAAATTTAAACAAAACGGGAGTTTTTTAAAGCACCCCAAAACACATGCTTCTGGTGTAACATCATGGGAAAGCTAAAAAAATAACCAAGAAAAACAGGAAGAGAATTGTGGATTTCAAAAGTCGGATCATCCTTGGGTGCAATTTGCAGAACCCAAAATGCCTCGTTCACTTACAAAAAATTTTATACACAAGAACAAACAAGATGGCAATGTCCACCATCAACCACTCGGGAAAGGGAAAGGGGCTTTTTTTGGTCAGAGAAAACATCCGACATGTGCAAATCAACCCAAAACAAAACTAAAAGATTTTATAAGATGCTAGGCAAGCGAAAAGATTTGTTATTACCACATTTAAAAAGAACTTATCAAAATGGGGTGAAAGGCCACTCGCCAGGGAAAAAGCCATTTTCCCCCAAAAAAAACATAAAAAGCCAGATTAATGTTTGCAAATGCACAGAAAAAGACCTACATTTTTGGGGCATGTCCTTGGGCTGCAAAACTAAAATTTAACGCTTTTCCATAATTACCATCTTACTTTGCGGAAAAAGGGGAAGCTGGGGAAACCTAAGAATACCACCCAACGTGAAACTCAGTGGGAGCATCATGTTTGCGGTTGTTTTGCTGCAGGGGGGACTTTTCACTTCACAAAATAGATGGCATCATGAAAAAGACATTATGTGGGAATACGAAGTAACACCAAGACATCACCCGGAAGTTAAAGCTTGGGCGGGAAATGGTCTTCCAAATGGACAATCACGAATCATACTGCCAAACGGTTACGAAGTACTTAAGAATAACCTATCTCAATCCTATTGAAAATGTTGGGCAAACGAAAAGCAGGTGCAGCAAGGGGACCTCCAAACATGCTCAGGGGTTTCACAATTTTTTTTCGAGAAAAGGGGGCCCACCAACCAAATTCCTACCAAACCCTTTTTGAGAACTTGTGGAAGGTTATCCAAAACGTTTGACTCAATCATACAGTTTTAAGGGCAGCTACCAAATACTGAGAAATGTTTTTAAACTTTTTACTTTGCCTTAAAAAAATTTTCTCTCTCTCATTTTAAATTCGCATTTGGCAAATATAAATGATTTTGGTTCCTAATTGCCTAAAACAGGAAGGTTTATTTTTGATTTCAGTCGTATGGAAAAAAATGCATAAAGTTCTTTTTAAATGTATGTAAACTTCGGTTTCAATGTACATTTTGAAATGTGTTGACGATTGCGTTGGGCCCCAAAATGGGGGATGGTCTAGTCGACCATCAGCAAATAGTCATAGGACAGCGATTATGACGAGACCATTAAAATCTATGGGAGAGCAACAACACCTTCATTTTAAACCCAAACAGGGGTGGAGAAGCGGAATTAACACCCAACACAAATGACACGTCACACTTGGGGAACACCCTTAGTTTTTAAAACCACAGAAAAAAAAAAAACCAACATTCACTACCTGCTTGTACCACAGCAAAAACCCCTTTAAAACCTGCACACCCAAAAATTAAAAAGTGCCAGAAGGCATATATTTGAATCACACTTACTTGAACGGACATTGAATACCCTGCCGGGAAACGCAGAAAGACCCCAAAACCCTTTCATACCCCCAATTTTAAAAGTCCCGAAAAAGGATTTTTTCAACCACCATTTTAGTTTCCGGGACATTATATTTTGTCCTGTACCGCAGAAGACCATTAAACCTTTTGCCCCACAGATTCAAAAGTGCGGGAAAAAAGGGAGTTTTTAAAACCCCCCAATTTAGTTGAAGGGACATTGACTATAAAGTTGGCCACAGCTGACCCCCAAACCTCGCCCCCCGATTCAAAAGTGCCGGAAAAAGGGAGTCTTAACCACCATTTTATTTTTCACTGGACATTCATACCTGCCGGGCCAAGAAAGACCCCAAAACCCGAAAAACCCCCCGAAAAAAAAGGGCCCGGAAAAGGACTTTCAACCCCCTTTTTAGTTTCCTGGAAGACTATACCTGTCCGGGGCCAAGCAGGGCCCCAAACCCGCATGCCCCCGTTAAAAAGTCCGGGGAAAAAAGCCCTTTTCAACCCCCATTTTTATTGAACTGGACTTGACTATACTTCCTGTACCGCAAAGACCTTTAAAAACCTGTCTGACCCCAAATTTAAAAAACCCGGGAAAAGGAGCTTTAAACCACCATTTTAAATGAACGGACTTTAACTATACTGCCTTACCCGCGAATGACCAAAAAACCTTTGACCCACGAAAAAAAAGTGCCGGAAATAGAGCTTTAAACCCACCTTTTAGTTTCACGGGCAATACTGCCTGCCGGGTACGCTTGCCCCCCGTATGATTGCGGCCCAAATTTGGGCTTCATTTGGAAATACTTTTGGTTTAAGCCCTGTTCCCCCATCCCCCTTTTTTTTGGGCTTTTATTTTTCTTAATTTTACTCAAGGCGGAGAAATTGTCTCTGTACTTTGTTCTCTTCCTCTCCTACTCCTGTCCTCTGAATCCCTACTCTGGAAAGTTTTCCTGTACCCCCCTTGTACAATTCGAGAATTTTTTTCCCGCTATTTTTACATGCAAGTTTTTTAGTATTTAATTCTAGAAAACCATTTTTAAAATGGGGAGGGAATCCCCAGTCTTTGTTTTCTTTTTTAATTGTATTAAATGGGTTGCTCAAAAAGGGGATTTGCTAGCTATGTTAAAATGAAGCTGCATTTGAAATAACCACTGAAGAAAAATTTGGCGACGTGTTCGTTACTGGATTCACAGGGCCCACCCAGCGATGACAGCTAAAGGGTTTCCCTCAACTAGATCCGCTGATGCGTTTGTGCCAGCAGGAAAGGGCCCTTCTCTCACCCTACCCCTGTCCCCCCCCCTTTTTGTCCTTACCACCTAAATTCGCTCCAGTTCAAAAATAAAAAAATTTGAGAAGGTATGGAAAGTTTTGAAGTCCTTTTTTAAAAGACGGAAAATCACACTATTCTCAAATCCCTCAAATAAAAAACAAAATGCGGATTCAAAATAACTGCAAAGTAAAACTATCAAAAAAGGGGCCCTGCCCAAAGTAAAAAAAACACATCAAAATTATTAAAAAATTACAAGGATTTTTGGCCCTATCAATTCACCTGAGGGACTAAAAAAATTGCTGATTCAAATTTAAGTGAACTGCCTCAAGAAAAAGCTGTAGGCGCAAAGTAAAAAAACAAGTATTGTTATATATTCTTATAATACAAGTATTTTTTGGGGCCCCTTTTCAATTCACCTGGGGACAAAAATTTGCGGGGGATAAAATTTTTAATGCAAGGGGGATATATCAACAAAGGTGAATGGCAAAATTAAAAAAACCCCTATCTAAAGTATCTGATAATAAAAGTGGAGTTTTGCACCAACAAAGAGACCTGCTTTTACAAAAAGATGGTTTCCCTAAATTTCGGGCGCCAAATATCCAGAAAATATTTCAATAGAAAATTTTAAATAATAAAGCTATTGCATTAAATTCTCCCAAAAATCTTGGTGAACTTTATCCAGATTCTTTATAGAGTTTGTCTGTGTTTGCCCCGGGGGCCCCCCCCTTCCCCCACCCCCCCCCCCCCCCGTGTTTACACGGAATGCTCCTTTAAAATCCTACCTAACTATATAAAATTTTCCCAAAACTCTAATCAATAAATTGTAAGGATCACACTAATATAGAGGTTTCTCTGTGAAAAAATTTATAAAATTTCGCTGACTTTTTGGACACAGCAGAGGCACCCCCCTTCTGCCTGAAAAAGAAGACCCCAGGCTGAACAGGAAACGCTGTTCTATGAAAAAGGCAGTGATTTTCCAGCCAATCGCAACCATCACATCCCACATGACGTCGCACACACATCTCACCCTGCTCTATTCTTAAGGTTTTGCTGGCCCCAAAATGACAGAAGCGCCGGAAATGGCGTGACTTAAAAATGTGCACAGTTTTTCCCCCAAAATTACCATGACTAAAAAAAACCGATCACCATAAAAACTGTCCCCTTTTCAACTTTGTCGAAAATAACCCGCCAACACATTTTTGAGCCAAAATTTTGGCTAAATTTGTAAATTCGGAGCACACAATCCAGAAAACTTACGCATTAAAAAATGTGTCGGTCCGCAGAAATGTGCGTAGTTTGGGCACATGACTGTTTCAACACTATAGAAAGGAAAACGACAAGTTTTTGGCCACAATCCTAAAAAATTGCAGCCGGTTTTATACTTGTTGCCCTTAATCTCTTAGTATCAACTTTCAAATCTAGATGGCCAGACAACTGGGCCCTCTATGTAACCCAGCTGACATCCTGTGGGGGTACCAATGGACTGCCATATCAGCCAGGAGTCAATCAAAGATCCACAGGCCTGCTATGGTCCTATGCCCCTGGAGTGGCCTAATACATTTTTTGTTGGTTTGTTACTCATTTGGTTCGATGGCATTCTATCATCAATATTTGATTTACTGTACTGTATGCTTGTCACTTTATTGATATGTTCAGCAATCACCATTAAAATCACATTCACTCCCAGTTATATTGTATAATTTCAACCAAAGACAAGAGTTTCCATCCTCTGGATGTTTCAGTTAAAACATGTCCTTTGTTTATCAACTGCACATCTGATAGGAAAGCTTACAAAATCTCCTAAAGACCTTCTTACTAGATGTGCAGTTGATAAAGGTCATGTTTTGACCAAAATATCCAGAAGATCATATATTGGATAGATTGAGTGTCATTAAAGTGCTTTAGTGAAATTTTTTTCTTTTCCCGCTGGCCTTCTAGTTTGGTGGAAAATAGTACGTGGGGGCTGCTGAAAGGTAGAAATGCTTTGGCATGCTGAGTATAACAAAGCATTACAGAAGCAATTAAATGATTGTATTGAGAAGTCTTCCAGTGGTGCTAAGAAATAGAATTAAAAAAATAGTGAATCTTGGAATTGATGATCTAAAAGCTCTTTTTATTCCTATGAAATGTGCTTTTGTTGTTAAAAAATACTAAAACATAAAAAAATCTAAACATATTTAATATTTCTGTAATTGTGCTGACCAGCAGAATAAAAGTAAATGTAAAAGCTATACAAATTTTAAATACAAAAAGAGAATTGGGTGGAATCTGCTGCTTTTTTCCTGAAAAAGGTGAAGAAAGTTTATCAAGATTTTTAAAAAATCCAAAAAAGTTTGGGTAACGACCTGGGGGTTCCCTGCTTTTAAAGTCTGGCGTTTTGCAGCGGGGTTGATGAAGCAAGGGGACCTTAGGCTCTGAATTTTTCCCCCTACACAAACTCACGTGGTGAGCAAATGATCCACCTTATTCTATGCTGTGCCTCAGGACAATTCTGACATCAGCCTCAACCCCTTACTAGGTCCATCTGCGCTCCTTTCCTTTCTTTTTATAAAAAATACAGGGCAAATAGTGTAATTTAGATGTCTGGAATCCCGGATAGTGTCCTCTGTTTTCTAAATTTCAGCCACTGCAACATGGCCCATTTGCTAATAAATATCTGCTTGTACTTATAGTATATCCGAACTGATAAATAATCCCAGTAGTTACTCCTCGTACCCAATGGAAAAATAAATTTAAATAAGGGGAAAGTAGGAAATAATTTTAGACAAATTTTTTTTTTTTCCCTAATGACCAGTCAGTACTCACAAAAGTCAGTAAACCCCCCAATTTTTTGTAAATATTGATGATACTTTTCATGAGACAAAACTGAAGAGTTGACACTTTGATACAATGTAAAGTAGTCATGTACAGCTTGTATAACTTTAAATTTGTTTTTCCCCCCCAAAAAAAAAACCCCCAGCCACCTGCCTTTTGGGGAACTACTGGGTAACATCGGTAGCAACTGCTATGGGGCCCTGTGCATCCTGCCTCAGAGCACCCAGGCCCTTTGTCCTGAGCGTTCAGAGGCAGGACTGCCTACCTATTTGGGACACTTTATAGACTAACTAATGCCTGTCTACCTATGTGGAACCCATATAACCTAACTGGGACCTATCTACCGACTTGGGGCCCAACCCAAAGTTTCTTAGGGCCCGGCTTTCTAGTTGCTGTCTTGTCCATGTCAAAAACCCCTGGAAACAAAAGTGAGTAAACCTAAGTGAAAATGAAAAATTGTCCCCAAAATGTCAAAAATTTTGGGGCCATCATTATTCTTCAGCATCCTTAACTCCTTTTGGGGGGGTGGGGGCACCCGGGGTTTTCCGGCTGCACCCTGGAATCCCTTTCCTCCTCCAAACAACATCATGGAGTGTGGGTTAGAGACTCTACCACCTTCCCTTTCAAGATGCCTCACGAAGCCAATAGGGGTTTTGGCTGGAGAATGCTTGGGCCGTCCCAAAACCTTTAAGCGTGTCTCCAGCATGACAAAAAAAATGTCCCGAAAGCGGCCATTTTTTTTCCGATGCAGGACCGTGTTTTTTGTCACGCTTTGTACAAAAACTACAGTCGCCCATGCAATTGTATTGTATGGGAAGACGCCAAGAAAACTAAAGCTCAGCGCATTTACAACATTTTGTAAATGCCCGGGGCCCGAAGCGAGGGAAAAAAGGGGAAAAGATAGCTTGGAATACAGCATCTTTTCATTGCCGCCTAGTGACAACCTTGCTCTCATTTTGTTTAGCAAAGCAGTTTTCATCTTGGAGGTATGTTTGGGGTAGTTATTATGTTGGAATATTGCCCTGTGGCCCAGTTTCTGAAAGGATGTGATCATGCTCTGCTTTAGTATGTTACAGTACATGTTGGCATTCATAGTACCCTCAATGAACTGTAGCTCCCCACCGCCACAACACTCATGCAACCCCAAACCATGACACTTCCACCACCATGCTTGGCTGTAGGCAAGACACACTTGTCTTTGCACTCCTTACCTGGTTGCCACCACACACACTTGTCAACATCTGAACCAATGAAGTTTATCTTGGTCTCATCAGACCACAGTAATCCTGGAGCCATGTCCTTAGTTTGCCTGTCTTCAACAAACTGTTTGAGGGCTTTCTTGTGCATCATCTTAAGAAAAGGCTTCCTTCTGGGACAACAGCCATGCAGAACAATTTTATACAGTGTGCAGCATATGGGGTGAGCACTGACAGGCTGATCCTCCACCACTTTAACCTCTGCAGTAGTGCTGGCAGCACTCATACCTCTATTTTAAAAAGACAATCTCTGGATATGACACTGAGTATGTGCCCTCAACTTCTTTGGTCGACCATGGTATGACCTGTTCTGAGTGGAACCTGCCTTGCTAAACCGCTGTTTGGTCTTGACTAGTGTTGATCGAACTGTTCAAGAAAAGTTAAGTTCGAGTCGAACATCTCGATTTTTTCAAACCGAACCGAACATTTTTCTGTTCGTTCGAGTTTGACATGGCGTTCGACATGCCATTTTAATAGTTTTCAGCGCCTTTCTGCACTTTTGGCAGCCATCCAATCACCTTTCTGCACTTTTGGCGGCCATCCAATCAGTGGAGAGCACAGAGAAGTGTTTAGAAAGTATCGCTGAGTGTAGGCTCTTATTGTACTAAATCACATGACCATGTTATATATATATATCACTGTATTGCCTTGTGAACGCCATTTTCAGCTCACTCTCTGTACTGTACAGACTGCTCTAGTTAGTTAGATAGTATTTTCCTCTCCATAGACAGCAATAGTTGTAGTAGGGAGTTTCGCATTGCTGGCTGCATCTTTCCAACACCCAGAAGCTGTTATTTGGTGACATTTGCAGGCTCACATAACGCCTCTCACATACATGGATATATATTATACAGAGTGCTGGGATTTGGTAAATCATACTCAGTGCCCAAAAGTTCAGTTTTTGCAGTTTTGCGGGTTCAGTAATTGTATAACACACCGTCTCCAAATCTCCTATGTGTCAAAGGGGCTTTTAGACCCCCTCAGGATGCAGGGCCCCATAGCAGCTGCTACGGCTGCACCTCCTATAGCTATGCCCCTGCTTGCAAGCGCTCCTTATCTTTTCAGTTAGCCATTGAAAGGAAGTAAGTATTTTAGCCTCTCAAATTTTTGATTTACAAGTCTTAAGGCTGAATTTATTTTGAAATATACACCTGTATGACCTTGCTGTGCACTGCATACACCTCTTACTTGTAGCCCTCCAAATCTTTATTTTTTAAATGCCTCCACATGTACTTCCACCAAATGTACTAAGTCCTGTTATCCTGAACCTCGATGTTCCCCATAGGCATATTCTTGCTGCCACCAATGTTACTGCCGCCTAATCTTGCCGAACCGGAACCTCGCTGTTCCCCATTGCCGTGTTCTCGCTGCCACCAATGATACTGCCGTCTAATCTAGTCGAAATGGAACCTCCATGTTCCTCATTGGCATGTTGTCGCTGCCACCAATGGTACTGCCATCTAATCTAGTCCAGCCTGCGGAAGCGTAAGTTCAAGTTATTGGTCCCTGGTGCAAAAAATGAAATGCCCCCCTCCGTTACCAGGGCTGCCATCAGTCATCTATTAACTGTTTCAGGGCCCCATACAGCCAAATCAAATGGGGCCCCCACCTATTACTGGTTCTTATTTTTAACATATCAGTGGGCCCCTTTTTAATTAGGGCTCCTGACAGTACAGTAGTACTGCCCGTACTGCCCTATTGGCACCCCTGCCAGTTAACATGTGCCATTTCCAATACCGGTGTCTTCTTATGTGTCAAAGGGGCTTTTGGGCCCCCTCAGGATGCAAGGCCCAGTGGTGGCTGCTACCGCTGCACCCCCTATAACTACGCCGCTGCCAGCTGAACCTCCATGTTCCCCGTTGGGATATTCTTGCTGCCACCACATATATCACATGTACAAAGCTCACAAGCAAAGGCGTAACTTGAACTTCCTGGGCCATGGTGCAAAAAGTGAAATGGGACTCTCTCCAGTTACCATGTGCCATTTCCATTACCGGTGTCTTCTTATGTGTCAGAGGGGCTTTTGGGCCCCTCAGGATGCAGGGCCCCATAGCAGCTGCTACCGCTGCACCTCCTATAGCTACGCCCCTGCTTTCAAGCTGTCCTCATCTTATCAGTTAGCCATTGAAAGGAATGAAGTATTTTAGCCTCTCAATTTTTTTCTGTCACTCTTAGAGCCAAAATTTTCTTCACTAAGTTGTTCCACATATCCAGTTTACTGTTATGGATGGTAATTACAGCTTCTCCTCACCTGTATAGAAAATTATAATATAATTATAATAATATAAAAATTGACCCGAACATCTTCTCCCATTGACTTTAATGGGGTTAAAGCTCGAATTGAACCTCGAACTGAACACGACTACTGTTCGAAGTTCGACTCGAACATTTTATTGTTCATTAGTCTTGGCCACCGTGCTGCAGCACGGTTTTAGGGTGTGGGCAATCTTCTTATAGTCTTACCATCTACCATCTTACCATGTAGATCAGCAATTCATTTTTTCAGATCCTCAGACAGTTCTTTGCCATGAGGTGCCATGTTGAACTTCCAGTGACCAGCATGAGAGAGCGATAACACCAAACTTAACACACCCACTCCCCATTCAGTCCTGAAACTTTGTGATACTAATGAGTCACATGATACCATGGAGGGAAAACGGCTAATTGGTCACAAACTGTCCATTTTCATTTAGGTGTGTACTTACTTTTGTTGTCACTTAGGGGTGTACGCACATTTCTTGCCAGCCGTTTAGACATTGATGGCTGTATGTTTAGTTATTTTGCGGGCACACCAAATTTACACTGTTATACAAGCTGCACACTGACTACTTTACATTGCATCAACGTGTCAGATCTTCAGTGTTGTCCCATGAAAAAAATGTAAGGGGTGTACTCACTTTTGTGAAATACTGTAGGTATCTATCCTCCTTGGTGTATAACACCACAACAGTGGAACCACTTGTAAATTATCACTACAGAGAAAGTCTTTTTTTTTATTATAAAAAGAAAAATATTCTGTGCTGATCAATTTTATATTCACTTGTACATCACACAAAAAAGATGCCACCATAGATGGTCTGAATCCAAACCTCCTCTTAGCTCACTTTCAGCTTTCAATGTATATAATAGACCACCAAACATATTTCCAATAGTATATCATCTTTTATTTCAACATCTGTCAAGTAGTAGACAAGATATATAAAAATTGGTGAAAGATCAAAGAAAAGTGGCACACTCAAGTTTTTTGGGTGTGCAATGTCCTTATAACACCAAATCCATGTGTAGTCCACAATGACTAAGTCCAAGAATGGATATCGAGGAGACGCTGGGTGGTGAGCAAAATGCACAACTGTGAGAAAGAAGGGTTAATCCTTTTGAAACGTTGCACAGGTATATTATTATGTCCATGAGGCTGCTGCAAAGCATCTCTCTAAGGGAGACATGTATGAAGGAAGGCGCATCGAAGTGAATTGTTGAGTCTCGTTTTCAGTGAATAATGCGCCTAAATGTATGAAAGTGGTTTTTGTGCGATTATAAATGGTGTCTAAAGTTCATTGCGGATCGCCTATGTTTTTGCCGCATTACGAAACTTAGGTGCATTAGTAATGCACCAAACATGTATAAAGGCTATAGACAGGCTGGAAATAAAAGAGAAGTCATTAGAATAGCATGTCAGTGAATAGAAACTATGGTACTGATCTGGCTTGGAGGACCACAGGTCCCAGCAAGACCTCTGGTGTGCTGGCTCTTGCTGTATGTAGAATAAAGGGTTAGAGCAGCAAAAATAAATTTCAAATTTAATGTAGTAAAAATTAAAAATGGTAAAATCTGAACAACATAATCAGTGGGTTATTTAATGAAAAACTAATTTTAGATTCTATTAAATTTAAATACATTTTATAGGAGTTTTTTTTATATTTTTGGGATATTATATATTTTTATATTAATTTTATATGATAACATCTTTTATTAAATTTAAATAATTTAATTTTATATAGTTTGATGATTATCAGAAATTACTTGTTATTATTGTACTGGTATAAATTGAGAAATATTGTACATTTTTTGCCCTAATAGCAAATCCAGCTCCACTTCGACTCCTCAGTCTCAGGCAGAGAACATTGAAATAGGTCTGCCTGTCCGAGCAGTAATGCGCCTAGTTTTGCCGAACCACATTCATATATGTGTCTAATATTACGACTGTGGTGCGACACCCCCAGAACACCCCCAGAACGTCCCCTCATGTTGGGCGCCTTAGAAAGTGTCAAGTCTTATGAACAATGCACCTAACACATTCATTAGGTGCATTAGACATCGTAGCCGACTCACTCTGGCGCACTTGACGCAAGAAAAGGGTGAAAAATACGATCATACATGTCTCCCTAAATGTTGTTAAAAGCAGAATTAGGCAAGATGGCTGCCCCCATAATTATATACATACAACAGAAATAAAAATATATACTATCAGAAAATTAAAAATATCTAAGATGAAAAAAATGTGTCCATATTTTGTTTCAATTAGTGAAAAAAAAATGGTGATGGATTCCCTTTAACCCAGTCCTACCTAAGCTGAAAAAGTCAATAAAATGACTCTTGGCAAAAATATTCCTATGTGAAATTGTCTCCTTACCTTATGTTTTTCAGGTATGATCACACTAAAAGTCATAGGATAACACGTATGAATGAGGCTGCACCAGTTTTCTGGTGTACTATGGCCAAAAATAATATATGAACAGGTGTTCGCCAAACGTTGGCGTGATAAGTCTCTTTGTAATGCGCCAAAGATACTTTTTAATGAGCCACAGATTAGGGGCGTTCTGGGTGCGTCGCACCACATTCATAGAAGTAGACACATTTATGATTCTTTGATGCCAAATCTAGGCGCAGAACAGTTAGAACAGCCAGACCAGGGTAAAGGTGGTGCCTGAGCCAGACTTGAGATATTGACTCTACACTGCACCTCTATGCATGACCTGCACAAGAACAGCCAGACCAGGGTAAAGGTGGTGTCTGAGCCAGACTTGTGGTATTGGCTCTACACTGCACCTGTATGTATGACCTGCAGAAGAACAGACCAGGGTAAAGGTTGAGCCTGAGCCAGACTTGAGATATTGACTCTACACTGCACCTGTATGCATGACCTGCACAAGAACAGCCAGACCAGGGTAAAGGTGGTCCCGAGCCGACTTGTGGTTTGGTCTACTGCCCTGTATGTAGCTGCAGAAGAAAAGCCAGGGGTAAAGGTGGTCCCTGAGCCAAAATTGTGGTATTGTCTCTCATGTCCGTTGTATGACCTTAGAAGAACGGTTTATACTTTGGCGCTTTCTACATTCCCTTAAATTTTTTAGAAAGGTGTCGGGGTTTCAATGTTAATAAAAATAAAATATTTTAAAATAAAGCAATTTATAGTTAATAAACATCTTCCTTGTACTACAGGTTGTGTTTATTTTTCGAATAGGAATAGACACTGATTAATAAAGATATGTAAATGTTCCTCACTATTTGGACAATATATGTATGTCCTTAAAGAGGTTGTCTATTTTGGAATTCCCATCTATTTTGGGTTTCCCACAAAACTGAACTAGTTATATGATGGCCTGCTTCTCGGAACGAAAGTGATGCATTGAATCTATGGCAGATCTCAACGATCCAAGCTAAATTCCCCTTCAGCTCCATCGGTGGGGAAATTTAGCATCGCCCGGGGGTCCCTGAATCAAAGGGCTGTTGTTGGGGTGAATGACATTTCATTGAAGGGGCCCTGTTTTAGTCTCTTTTGTGTGGCTTATTGGAGGAGATCTTAAAACCCAATATCCAAAATACCCCAGAATGTCCAAAACAGGGAATTTCGGGGGTTTTATCTTGCCCAGTAAACGGCCCGGACTGGGGAAAACCTGCCCGGAACCCGGTAGGGGTTTCCCGGGGGGCCCCGCGCACCCGGGGATACATGTGGGCCGCCAGCAATTATACCCAGTGCCCCCCGGGGAGTAAAAGCAGCATGCTTTTTGATTTTTCGGGCCTGCGGAAATTACGAGGGCTGCCGGCCACCCCCCTTTGGGGCCCACGGGTGAGGGCCGCTGCGTGACCCGGGATCCCCGAAAGTCCCCGGGCAATTTTAAGAAAACCTAAAGAGGCGGGCTGGGGGCCAATACAGAGGGTCCTCCCACCGGGGTGCCGAAAGGGAGGGCCGCCGCAGTAAGCAGGGGTGCCTTCCCAACAAGATTTTTACCTTAAAGTCTTTGGCTGCGGCCCTAGGGAAAGGGTCCGGGGGGCCGCCCCCCGCAGCTGAGGGCCGAAAGTGAGCCGGGATGCTCCCCCAGCGGCCCCCAGCTCGTCTGTGGGGTTTGTCGGCCCTGCGTAAAGGGTTAAACAGTTCAGGGAGGGGGGGGCCCGGAGGTGCCGGAGGGGCTGGGGGGCAGCTAGTCCAGTGATCGGGAAGAGACATCACTGGCTCCGCCTCCCCATTTCCTCCCCCCTGCAAAAGGGCCTTTCCCAAGACCCCAGGAAGCCGGCTCCTGCACGTGGTGTTTTTTTTTATTTATTTTTTAAAACTAATAACGGCCCCTGCCTGGCTTTTTAAGGGCCCGGCCCTAAAAAAGGGCCCTTTGCCGGGGCTAAAAAATGGCCCCTGGCTAAAAATGGCCCCTGGCAATAACTGGCCCTGGTAAAAACCCGGGCCCCTCCCCGGGGCTAATAACTGGCCCTGGCAAATAACTGGCCTGGCTAAAAAAGGGCCCTTTGCCTGGCAAAAAATGGCCCCGGGCCCTAATAAAGGGCCCCCTGGTAATATCTGGCCCCTGGTTAATTTCGGCCCCCCCTGGTTTAATAAACGGCCGGGAAAATTTTAAATGCCCCGGGGTAAAAACTGCCCCTGGCCCCCTGGTATTAAACGGGCCCCCCTGGCTAAAAAACTGCCCCCGGGCAAAAAGGGGGCCCCCTTTCTAATAAACTGTCCCTGCCTGGTAAAAAAACTGTCCCTGGTTTTTAAAAAATTTCCCCCTCCCTGGCTAAAAACTGTCCCTGCCTGGTTTAAAAAAACTGCCCCGGGGGCTAATAACTGGCACCCTGGCTAAAAAGGGGCCCACCTGACTAGAAAAACTGGCCCGGGTTTTTAAAAGGGGGCCCCCTGGTTTAATAACTGGCCCCTGGCAATAATTTTTCCCTGGCTAATAACTTTTCCCGGGCCCCTGGCTAATAACTGGCCCCCGGGTAATAACTGCCCCTGGAATTAAAAAACCGGCCCTGGCTAAAAAAACTGGCCCTGGCCCCCTGGCTAATAACTGTCCCTGGCAAATAAATTTTCCCTGGTTTTTTAACTGTCCCTGGCTAAAACGGGAACCTGGCCCCTGGCAAAAACTGTCCTTTGCCTGGCAAATTTAACTGCCCCTGGCCCCCTGGCTAAAAATCTGGGCCCCTGATTTAATAATGGCCCCCCGGCAAAAAACGGGCCCCCTGGCTAATAAGGGCCCTGGCTAAAAAATGTCCCGGGCCTGGCTAAAAAACGGGTCCCTGGCCCCCTGGCTAATAACTGACCCTGCCTGGCTAAAAAACTGTCCCGGGCTAAAAACGGGCCCCCCTGGCCCCTTTGGCTAAAAACTGTCCCTGGCTAAAAAACTGTCCCTGGCTAAAAAACGTCCCGGGCCCCCCTGGCTAAAAAATGCCCCTCCCCTGGCTAAAAAACCTGTCCCTTGGCCCCCCGGGTTTTAAATAACGGGCCCCTTGACTAATAAGGGCCCCCGGGGTAATAACTGTCCCTGGCTAAAAAAATTGTCCCTGCCTGGAAAAAAAAACTGTCCCGGGCCCCCCCTGGGGCTAATAACGGGTTCCCTCCCTGGCTAAAAAATCCCCCTGGCCCCCTGGCTAAAAAAAACTGCCCCTTTGCCGGTAATAACTGGTCCCTTGGCTCCCTGGTAAAAAACTGTCCCCCCTGGCAAATTAATGGCCCCTTTGGGCCCCCCTGGCTAAAAAAACGGGCCCTGTCCCGCCTGGCTAAAAAACTGTCCCTGGCCCCCTGGCAAATTTAACTGTCCCGGGCCCCCCTGGCAAATAACTGTCCCGGGGTCCCTGCCTGGCAAATAATGTCCCTCCCCTGGCTAATAACTGTCCCTGCCCCTCCCTGGTTTATTAACTGGTCCTGGCCCCTGGTTTAAATTTAACTGCCCCTGGCTAATAACGGCCCCTGGCCCCATGGAAATTAACGGGTTTTTCCCCCTTGGCCCCCCTGGCTAATAACTGGCCCCCGGGGCTAAAAAACTGGCCCTGGTTTCCCTTGGGCAAATTTAAACGGGCCCCCCTGGCTAAAAAATGGCCTGAATGGCTAATAATTTGGCCCACGGGCCCCCAAATGGCTAAAAAAATGGAACATTCCCTCCCTGGCTAAAAAAGGGTTTTCCCCTGGCTAAAATTGGCCCGGGCCCGGCCTGGCTAAAAAATGGCCCCCTGGAAAATTAAATGGCCTCCCCCCCGGGGCTAAAAAACCCTGGCCCCCGGGGCTAAAAAGGGCCCTGCCCTGCCGGGGGAATAATTGGTCCCCTGGCAAAATAAAGGGCCCCGGGCCCCCCAGTTTAATAAGGCCCCTGGTTTGAAATTTGGTCCTGTCCTGCTTGGTTTGTTTTGGGTTGTCCCTCCCTGGTTTGTAATCCCCCTGTCCCTCCCCGGCGGGTTAATGGTCCTGTCCTGCCCGGCTAGTAAATGGTTTTTCCCCCCCCCGGGGCTAGTAAGGGGCCCTGTCATCCCCGGCTAGAAACTGGCCCTGCCCCGGGCCCGGCAAAAAAAGGGCCCCTGCCCCTCCCCCGGCTAGAAAAGGGGCCCGGGTCCCTGCCCGGCTAGAAACTGCCCCTGTCCCTCCCCGGCTAGAAAACTGTCCCGTCCCCCCCGGCTAGAAACGTCCCTGCCCCTCCCCGGCTAGAAACTGGCCCGTCCTCCCTGGCTAGTAACTGGCCCTGCCCCTCCCTTGGCTGGGTAATTCCCCTGCCTGGCAAATTTACAGGGGTGGGGCCATGTTACCTCCCAAAAATTAATGGGGGGGTTGGCCCCCCTTTTTACCCCCTAATAGGGTCTATCATATGCCTTTTGGGGTAAAATTTATTTTGTGGGGCCCCCAGAAGGGGCCACATTACTTTTTGGGGGGCTCTATGGATGGGGATTTTGTACAGGGGTTGGGGAATTGATAGGAAAGTGCGGGAAAAAGAGTCAAAGATTTTATTTGTGGAAAATTTACAGGGCGAAGACATCATGGAGGTTTGGGCCAGAAAAAGAAAAAAAGAAGAGGAAAAACCCCCACTTGATGACGTCTCCTGTGAGCCCCAGCTGTCGGGGGGTCATTTTATTTCTGGGTTGAATCATTTCTGTGTTCATTGATGGTGACCTGAAATTGGGGATGTGTTTGGGGGGGGTTGTAGGTTATTTTGGGTTTGTTTTTGGGGTTGTGTCAGTGGGGGCCCCTTTTTCCGGATTGAAAAACCCAAGGCCACCTGATTTGGTGATGGGGGGTTTTCCCTTGCCCCAAATGTTTCTTGTTTGGGTTTTTTGGGGCTCTCAAAAGGAGCGGTTTTGGTACTTTTTTGATGGGGGTTTTTTTTGTGCAGAAAAAACAGAAATTAACTGCTGGGGGCCTTTCCTGCAAAAAATTTGCCCCAAAAAACCATCAATTTGCCCCAAAAAAAACTCCGTGTGAAAGCACCTATACAGTGTGTTTTTTTTGGAAAGTGTCGGGGTGGGGGAGAACAAGGGATTTTTTGTAAGCAGATATTGTTTGTGGGCTGTGGGGGCTTTGTCCCGGGGGTGATTTTTTTCCGCCCGGCCCCGCCAGAACCCCTTTTAATGTATTGATAGTTTTCTGCCCCAGAGTTTTCCGGTTTTCCCTCTAAAAATAAATTTCAAGTTCAAAAAGTGTTTGGGTTTTTTTAAAGCCTTTTCCATTTTTATTCTTAAGGTGTAGATCTTGGGATTGAGCAGGGGGGTAGGGGCCCGTGTTGAAAGAGCAGAAATTTTTCGGGACTCCAAAGTTGCTTTAGGTTGGGACGCATTTGTCAAAAAAAGTGTTGTGTTTAATAACATGCCCCACTGAAATTGGGGGGAACTGTGTGAAGGTCTTTTTTTCCCCCGAGTGGATCGCCCCTCAGTATGGCGTGTTTATAAATATATAGGATACATGTGTTAGGGGAAAAGGGTGTCGTATCATGAGAAAATTTTCCTTCTATGAAGAGGGAAAAATTTTCCCAACAAAAGTAGTATCTTCCAAGAAATTTGATAAAGGGGAAATTATGTCACAGAAAAAGTGGTTGATCTAGTGGGAAATAGCAAGTAAAGCTCCCAAAACCTATCCCAAAAGGGAAAAAAAAAAAACTTGCAAAAACCCTAACACCCAACCGGGACAGCACCCAAAAACCCACACATTCTATTTTTTTATAATCAATTGGTATTGTAATGGCTTACAGTTGGCCACATAGCGGTAATAATTTAATGGCTGTCATTTTGAAAAAATCTTGACCTTGAAATAAAAAAACCTTTGTAAATCTGACCCATAAAAGCAAAAAAGGAAATCCTTTTACCCCCAAAAATTTAAAATTTTTTGGTTTTAAAAGGGGTTTTTATGAAAATTTACCGTTAAAAACAACGATGTCTATAGGGGACAAGTTCCCCAAAAAAGAATTTACATGGGAGTGTGGAGATGAGGGCCCGAAAGCAATGAAAAATGGTAAAGGGTTCCCAAAAATTACAGGGGATGAGATAAACAGGAGAACCGAAGGAAGTTTGGGAAGCGCGGTTTTGTGGTCACCCGATTTCCCTTTAATTGGATAAAATATCTGATTGATGTTTTTTTGTTTTGCATTGTGGCAAATTTTCAAGTATCTGGAGGGGGGAAATCCCCATAAAATATATACTGAAAAAAAAAACCTTTTCATTTTAATGGTTCAAAAATTAAATTTAAACTTCATTAATTTGCCGCAGTGTATCGTTTCGGAAAAGGATTTTCCGGAGCCCTTCTTTAAAATAATGTAAATTTGTGCCCCTTTAAGAACGGGCTTTTTCAATATAGCCTCCAGTAATAAGGCCTCTTAGTTTCATCCCATTAGTAACTAAACATTCCATACATCCTTATCTACTGGTTGCATGATGTACAGTTGCGCCAGAAAGATTACATGGGTACAGGAGGTCGGGAATAAAAAAACAGTTTCCCGGGCTTTGTTTGACAGCTGGGCTCTTCATTTTTAAAGGGGCCTTTGATTACAAAAACTGTTGATGGCAGCTTTTTAAATTTTCACTGGAAGCTGTTTAACACGGGAACAATTTTTTTTAAATTGAAAACTACGGTTCTAAAGAGCTCAAAAAAAAACCCAAGGGGGTTTTCCCTTTGTTCCCAAATTTCAACTCCCCGAAATTGGTTTCTTTTTAGTGTTAAAGGCTTCCCTTTGCAGCCTAAGGCCAACAAGGCCCCCCCTATCTGCAACAGGATGTGTTTTTGGGAAAAGGACTGATAAAAAATGATGGTCAGTAAGGCAAAAGGAAAGGGGAAAGAAAACCCATTTAAAAAAAAAAATTTAACCGTTTCCCAAGTGCTTGATTCGTTAAACCTTTACAAACATAAAACATACATGCTATCGCCTCCATTGTAACAAACCCAAATGAAAAAAGTGAATTAATAAATTACATTCTACATGATAACCAGTGTCTAAAAAAATAAATAAATAATGCCAAATTGCTGTGTTTTTACCATCCTGCCTCAAAAAAAAAAATTTAAAAATTTTTAAAATTTTTCAGAAAAATGTCCCTTTAAAATGGGCCAAAAAAAGAAAATTTCACAAAAACATAAAAAATAACCCTCATACAACTTTTGTTCTTTGAATCTTCGCCTCTAATTATCATGACTTTCCTACTGCCAACATTTTGTGCGGATAAGTTTCCTAAAATATATGTTTTGGGCAGGGGAAAGCTCCCTCTGCCTTATCACAGCTAAAAATTTCCATATGCCCCGGGGAAAAGATAATATTTGGTGCCTGCAGCCACCACTAGGGGGAGCTTAGCTCACTACATCCTGCTTTACTATTGAGTTCAATTTATAAACAGGATACAGTAACCTCCTCAGCTTCTTCTAGTTGTAAGCATAGATAGATTGGTATAATTTTTTTGATATGGGGCATATACAGTTTTAATTCCCTTCAACGATATAATATAAAATCAATCAGAGCCTCATTTTTAACTTATTTGGATTGTAAACAAAATACTGTTCAGGGGAAGATATTTCTTTTTAACCCTTCCAACTAATACATAAAACTGTATGTTTATTTTCGCAGTGCATTACTGCAAATTTACGAATGTTATGTCTTGCGTACAGCTGAAACTTCAATATACAGCCAAATCTATGAAGGCTGGGATTGGAGCTAGCTCTGATCCTGGCTATTTAACCTTTTAGATGATGTGATCTTGAGTGGCTGCCACTCCGAGGACGTTAGGTGAATAAATGTTATTTTGGCTCACCCCAAAACCTCCTTCTTGCCACAACAGAAGGACAGCGCTGGATGTTGGATGTATAAAGATACACTTTTACTCAATGAAAGGAAGACGCATTTCATGTATAAAAACATTTCATCTGTTCCATGAGCTATGGCATTAAATGACATGATAAATACTCTTAGCCCGTAGGGTCCAGCAACAACTGCTTCCTCTGCACCCCTGATACACCCATGTGTGTATCAGGGATCCTACAGCCTGATGTGGGTATTTATCCCGCCATTTTTAATGCCTTAGCTCATGGAACTGAAACTGCTTTTATACACGAAACGCGTCTTCCTTTCATTGGGGTAAAGCATATCTTTATACGTCAGACATTTAGTACTGTCCTTCAGTTGCGGCAAGAAAGTAGTTTCAAGGCGAACCAAAGTAACCTTTATTCATGTATTCGAGACTCCACGTTCCCAAGCACTTGGAAAGAGAGTGACCACCGACACCCTGCAGTGGACTCCACTACCATTATTCCTTTCCCACTAACATAGAGTATTGTGCCTTCCTTCCAAAAAACCAAAAAGGTTAAATACATGAGCATAATCTAATAAGGC
>JAODAL010033221.1:0-45851 GCA_025379985.1 Phyllomedusa bahiana | reverse complement strand
CCTCCTTTCGGAAACTAGGACGCAGGGCAGTATTTCAACATGATAATGACCCCAACACATACCTCCAATACGACCACTGCTTTGATAAAGAAAATGAGGGTAAACTGCTTGACCAGCCAAGCAGGTCTCCAGTCCTAAACTTTATTAAGAATCTGTTGGGGCATTTTCAAATGAAAGGGGTAGGAGTGTAAAGTCTCTTACATTCACCAGCTCCATGATGTGGTGATGGAGGAGTGGAAGAGGATTCCAGGTGAAACTTGTGAAGTTCTTTTGAACTTAATGCCCAAGAGAATTAAGGCAGTGCTGAAAAATAATGGTGGCCACACAAAATATTGACCCTTTGGGCAAAATTTGTCCATTTTCACTTAGGAGTGTACTCACTTTTGTTGCCAGCAGTTTAGACATTGATGGCTGTGTGTTCAGTAATTTTGAGGGCACACCAAATTTACACTGTTATACAAGTTGTACACTGACTACTTTACATCGTATCAATGTGTCATATCTTCAATGTTGTCCCATGAAAAGATATAATACAATATTTACAAAAATGCGAGGGATGTACTCAATTTTGTGAGATACTGCATATGCTGCCTATAGAAGTCTATGGAGGTGAGAGGGGAAGAAGGAGGGAGAAGTTGCAGTGGAAGTTAAGATCAGGGAAAGCTGACCTTAATTTGATCCTGCAGAGGAGAAAAACAATAACCAATGTCAAATATAATGGTAGGAATATCCCTTATGTAATAGACTAGGCAGCATCAATGGAGATTGCTGGCAGCTGTGGTGAGACCCAAGAGTGACTGACCAAAGATGGATACTGCAATAGATTTTGGAATAAAAGATGATAGAAGCCCGTATGGCAAAAAGGGCGTTACATGGAAGTCAGTGTAAAAGGAAGAGTCCTATAGGCTGCAGAGCAAGGCCAAAATTGAATCCAGAAAGCAACAAACACATTCTTAAACATCTAGGGCGACATGTATGAATTCGAATGCGTACTTTTTTTTTACTTGGCGCCGACAACCCAGTTCTAAATAGACATGAAGGTGTAGAATACGTGGTATGAAGATTTTTGGCGCATTTTCAAGACTTAATTTTCGCCAAACGTTGTATGGGCATAGAGTGTAATGCACCAAAACTGGCGACTAAGTCTATGTATTGCGCCAAAAAACTGTCGTATTCTACACTCTCCAAATCTCATTGAAACATTTAGAGGGGAAATGTATGAATTCGAATGGGATACTTTTTTTTTATTTGGCGCCGACCACCCCAGTTCTAAATAGATATAGAAGAGTGTAGAATATGACAGATTTTTGGCGCATTACATTTGAGCTTAGTGCGCCAAGTTTGGCGCATTACACTCTATGCCCATACAAAGTTTGGCGCATTAAGATCTATGTAATGCGCCAAAAATCTGTCGTATTTGCACTCTCCTATATCTATTTAGAACTGTGGTGTCGGCGCCAAGTAAAAAAAAAAGTACGCATTCGAATTCATACATGTCGCCCCTAGTTTTTAGTCAATCCATTCTTGAGTTTCAGAGTGAGACACTGTGAGAGTTCCCTTCCCTGAGATCGTTGAGCATCCTAAGACCGATGATCACAGGCACCATGAGTGTGGTAGGACCCACAACCTGTTTTGAATGTCTATCAGACTGTATGTTGTGCTTTGAATGAAGTAGTATTCTCAAGAACTGTGGACTATGAACTTAAACTAAGTAAGCCCAAGTCTTGCACAGAGCAGATGCATAGAATACTCACAGGAGAGAGAAGTGCAGTGCTCCTTTTTAGAGATCGACCAACTGAAATATTATGTATGTGTCAGTACTATTCAACAATTAACTGTTACTTATTAAGCATTTGACCAGCCAACATACTGTATGTGCCTTCAATAAAAATGTAATGAAAGAGAAGTTGTTGTTTGCAGTCAAGAGTTGAGTCCGCTATATTTATTACATGGGAAACAGCACCCCACTACTACGCCCAACACAAAATACTGACAAGCTTCCTCATTATAATGAATTATGTTATACACTGAAAAGCATTGTTTTAAGACAGCTGGGCACTGGAAGAAGTATATGCAACTCCCGCTTCTCTTTGCTTTGCTCAACTTGATTGACAGGTCTCTCCCTATTTACATATAACTAGAAGAAGCTTTCATGATGGTAAGGCCGAAAAAATGAAACCACTATTTAGAGAAGATGTCAACCATAAGTCATTTAATTTATTGTGCTTTTCATGGCTTTTGATAAGTATTGTATTTACTCTGAGATCTGTAGTATGATGATGTTCAGTCCACTTGGTGGAACTGGTATTTTACCACTCTATGGTTGTTTTGTAGTCATCACTGTATCTAGTCTACATAGCACCCCTTAATATTATGGTTGTAATATTAGACTTTTTGTAGTGCTTTTTATTATTAATTGGAATTTGTTTCTATTAATGACTTATAATTTAGTTAATGGGTATTTTGGTTAATGTGTTTTCGCTTTCTTGATATAGATAGGTTTTCTAGTGGTAATCTCTATGACACTATACTGCAGCATCACAATCTATGGCCTTCACAGCTTTGTTGGAAATCTACAACTCCCTCATTCCACATATTATAGATTATTTTAATGCATGATGGGAGTTTTAGTTTCCCAACAGCTGGAGGACCGCAGTTTGAGGATGCCTGAAATACTGTATGCCAGCCTATAAAAACAGAAATCCAGGAGATTTTGGCCTGCCCTGTGAATGCCCCTCATCTGCCAAGAAATGTATTAAAACACTCTGGAACGTCCTGAAGAATTGGGAGGGTTGCTGTCTATAACTATTGTTTACATTATTTATATATAGAATACGATATTTGTTTGTGGGGCTAATGTGTAAAATGCTTTTTGAATGAAAAATGTATCACATTTCACAGTAGTACTTGGTGCTAGTAAGCATTCACTGACTGATAGAAACTGTATACTTGGCATATTTTACCCTCACAAAAGATTTTCTTAATACCTTTTTAAGGGCCTGTCATATTGGACAAAAGTGATATTCAAAGAATTAGGACACATAGCCTTCTACTGCAAAGTAATAATAGGATATAGCTTTGTTTAACAAAAGTTGATTACCTGCTTTCTGTGAATGACAATAACATTCAATCTAATCTGTTTTTTAATCCCTTGCGCCTTTTACATTCTACGTTCCCTGTAGAATGTGATGAAAGAAAGGAAAATATTTCTCCTCTGTGCTACTTATATTTACAACGCAGTTACTATTTACAGCAGCTTTAAAATACAGCCCATGCACCAGGAGACCATCATAATCTTTTCCACAAATGGCTCTTATATCTCCTCTACTCTTAGACTGAGCTTCCTGTTTTATGTTGTAATAATCACATTTTTGGAATAGCTGCAGAATTCACATCCAGAGAGCAACATTTTCTGAATGGCATTTTAACCAAAGCGGAAGATGCGTGGTTGGAGCTAGAGGAAACACATTGTAAGAAGTTGGCACAGTCTCTCATGCAGGGCTTTAAATCAGGCCTCATTTATATCATCAGCTGCAAGGCACTAAAACAAGGATTTATCACTCAGCTGACGGACTGTGAAAGCTAGTATGGCGCTGACATTTTTTTATTCTACTAAAGTGACTACAAAGCAATCTATTTTAACATAGAGGATATATTACTCGTATTAAATATAAGAACAAGTGTAAGTAAAGGACAGAAGATAAAGTACAAGTTATTGTATGTGAAAAAGCTTCTTCAACATTCCATAGCATGTGTTGTAAATTTCAGTGTATCTAGTAGAGATATGACACCAAGTTAATGAAGTTTGGAAGACATTTTCCAAGACTTGCTGTCCTAAAAACCTAACTTCTTAGGCTGGGTTGTCACGGTGTCTTTTGGAGCATATTTTGCAGCTTTTTGTATTTGTCTTGCCAAAGACCCTGTGGATTAGAAAGGGTACCAGAAACACAGGAAAGAAGATAGAAGCCTTTTAATTATACTTCGTCTCTGTGTAGGCCCCAACATACCTCTAAACCGTCTGGAATCCTGTCAGACAGTCTCAGAATCCAGAGGCTACGTCCATTTATTTATGTTCATGTGTAGCTGGCATAAGTTCTGTTTCAAGGGTACAGGACATGATTGACTGTCACACATGTTTTCAGTGTTTTTGTATCCTCTAGAGCCAGCTGCTGCTTATGGCAGTGGCATTAGGGAAGTGTCATGAGATGCTTCCCTAATATCACTGAGTACAAAAGGCCTGCTCTGCCCCCGCAGCTAGACTATACCGTACAGTGCACGGCCTTTCCTGCACCCAGGGAGGTAAGAGATTATCTCTTCTCACCTCCTTCATCATAGGCTATCCAGCGTCCAGGAAAGCTGGGTGATGCCCCATAACCTACAGCAGCTTTCCTGCACGCTGGATAGGTTATTCAGCATCCAGGAAAGCTCCATGGTGCTCATCCCCCACAGGATGTAATATATAGAGCAACAGCGCACCGAATTGGTCGGTTTTGATTTGATGCAAACAAAATATATTTATTAAAAATCCACAAGTGTGCCTCCCACATGATATATGATTCTATTATATCACATAAAAAACGTGATCAAAATTTGTTTACGTTGTGACGCTTGAGTCACTCTGGACCTCTGATCATACTAGTGTCACTGAAAAGAAAACAAAAACAAAGCAAAAATAAAATCATAATGTATAACGGACACATTATGTGTACAAAAAAAAATAGGAACAGCAAAAATAACAATGAAGAGACTAAATAAATAAAAACTGAACATAAATAATGTACAAATATGGAGTAATCATAAAGTAAATACAAAATGCACTGTTTCCAAAATAATACAATTATACGTCAAATATTCAATTGACACTTAGGACAATAAGACATTTTAGGTTTGTTTTTATGTATATTTTTGTGTTTGGCATTTTTATCCAATATGCATCAAAAAACTTTAGCTTTGTGCAGAAACAGAGAAATTCAAAAAGCCATATGAACCAGACTTAGGGTGGAAAAGTTAAAAGAAAAGCCCTCATGACAGGGATTGTGGGACTGGACTGAGAAAAAATGAAGGAGGAGGAATTGCTAGGGAAGAAAAGGTAAAGACAAAAGAACTTAAAAAGGGCTGGAAAAAGAGTTTGCGGATGTCATTTAGTGTGTGGCTGTTTATGAGTGTAAGCAAGTTTCTGAACTAACTATGGCTAGTGCAATATTTAAAAAAATGGTATCTGTCAATGAGCTGCTCACCCTGTATCAGAGATTAGTGATTACAGTTAGGGTATATATAATGGGCCAGATATGTTGCTGTTTGTGTGATTGGTCAGAACTTCTGTTCCGCTAGGATTGTTTTTGTCTTTCGCAGTGACTAATCAAGCTATATCTTCTCTTGAACATTACCAGCTATGGAGACTTGGACCTCTGAAACATCTCAGCTCTAAAACAACCCCCTTGGTTTGGCACTGAATGAGGAGCGTTTTAGTGACCCAAGAGTCCAGGCCAGAGGACTCATCTCAACAGTTGTAGATGAACAGAAATCCTGTGAGAGATCAAACCCAGATAGTGGGGGTTAAGAATTTCTCCCCCTATCCAAGTTTGAAAGCAATGTGGTAGAGAGACCAAAATTGGTCTGCATGACTGTCATTCCAGAAGGAAGCTTCATCTAAAGATGATGCACAAGAAAGTCAGCAAACAGTTCTCTGAAGACTTCTTGAACCATGTCCTGTGGTCTAATGAGACCAAGATAAACTTATATGGTTCAGATGTCTGCTTGTATTCTTTTCTTCTGTTTTGTATTGCGCTTTTGGGGGCCGGCTCTCTTTTTTGTTGTCATGCGCTTATTTGTGTCAAGGTGTGTGGCGGCAACCAGAGTGGATGGAGTTCAAAAAACACGCGGGGCTTGCCTACAGTCATGCATTTGTGTGGGATGTCATGGTTTAGGCTCTCGCATGAGTGATGTCCATTGTGGGGAGCTACAGTTCATTGAGGGAACCATGAATGCCAACTTGTACTGTGACATACTGAACCAGAGCATGATCTCCTTCCTCCAAAACTTGGCCAACATGATAACAACCCCAAACACACCTCCAAGACGACCACTGCCTTGCTAAAAAAAAAAAAAATGAAGGTAAAGGTGCTGGACTAGCCAAGCATGTAGCATGTTTCCAGACCTAAACCCTGTTGAGCATCTGTTGGGCATCCTGAAATGAAAGGTGGAGGAGTGCAAAGTCTCCACCAGCTTTGTGATGTCATCACACAAAATATTGACACTTTGGGCACAATTTGTCCATTTTCACATTGGGGAACAAATACCAACAACAGCCTTATGGAAAATTTAAAGTTTAATTCCTTTATTACGTAGTTCAGAAAATTCATTCCAAAACAAATAATCATTGAAAAACAATAAAAAACCTAACAACAAAAAATAAAACTATACACAAACCATCCAAACAGAAAAAAGGCTACATATCTCCACCAGATATGATGTTAATGTGTAAGCTGAAGAATAGTATGAGATAATACATGTAGGAGAAAAAAATGTACAACATATTATAATTGCTAATGCCGATTATTAAAACATTCTTATGCCAAAACTGCCACCCACGTGTGGAGAGCGAGCCAAACCCCAATTCTGTTGTGTTTGTGTATATTTTATTATTGTCTTTTGTTTGGTTTTTATTGTTTTCAACTGTTATTGTTTTGTATTAATTGGTGTAATAAAGATTTAATTGATTTTTCCATAAGGCTGTTGTTAGTATTTGTTTATTTACCTTATGGTTTCAATATTGGTTGCCCGTTTTTTTTGTAGGCTTATATCATTTTCACATAGGGGTGTATTCACTATTGTTGCCAGTGGTTTAGACATTTATAGCTATGTGTTGAGTTATTTTGAGGACACACCAAATTTATTCTGTTATACAAGCTGTACTACTTTACGTTGTATCAAAGTGCTATACCTTCATTGTTGTCCCATGAAAAAAATTAATACAATATGTACAAAACCGTGAGGTGTGTACTCACTTTTGTGAGATACTGTAGATCTTTTTGGCTGAAAACAGTTTGGTGTGGATAGATTTGGATGTGGAGTCTAAAGGATCCCTGGTATTGACCCCATAGCTCCTGTAAGGAGGTTAGACTTTGTTGCGATGCTGTCTCCAGGTCACAGTCCCCAAACACGTAACAGGATAGGGTGGCTAAACTGCAATTAACGCAGAGTGCACATGGATGGGGAAAATTGCGCACACCAATAAACAGATCTTCTGAGCTGGAACTGGGATTGTACACACAGAGAGCCAGCTAGAAGACATATCACCAGATTTAGGTCACAGCACATAAATAAGGTCACAGCACAAGAACAACACACAGAAACATAGGAACAGCACAAGAGCATTGACACAGCACAGAAGCATAGGCACAACACAAGCTTGAGGATAAATCCAAAAGTAAGACTGCAGGAACCAGGCAGACAAAAGAAACAGATGAAAAAGCAATGTAGCTATTATATTTGGTTATGTTCTGTGTCAGTGCGTCAGGATTAGGGAGGTGTAATTCTACAAGCTTTCAGGTTGAAGTACAATTGGGCAAGGGTGCAAGAAAAGGATCATGGAACAAAGCCCAGAAGAGTCAATTAAAAAGTAGCTAGACACTACAGTAAGTGGTGTTATTAAAGATCTACAGGAATAGAGATAAAAACTGATCAGTAGCTACACTGTTGATTGTACGATAATGTACCCAAGATTTAGTGAGTGAACTGGCTGAGTTTATAGCATAGATTTTGATTAACTTATTGGAAACGGGTGCATAACAACAGAGCTCAGAACCAGAAAGAGTCAACCATTGTTTTTTTTACTGTGTGCTTTTGCAGGGTGTGCGCTTATCAAAATCACTGTACCCACAGTTGTGATAGAGTAGGCACCATCTGTACAGCGCACTCCCAGGTTAAGAATATTGCTGTTCAAATACAATATCCATTAGCATGGCATGCTATTCTATAGCATAGCATTCTCTTGGTATACAAATACTTAAGAGTTGCACAACTATTCTCTAACTTCCTACATTTTGTACATACAGTGACCAAGCATAACGGGATATACAATGACCTTCTTCGAACTTTTGACTTTCAGTGATGTCCATATCTCATCCATCCACTACAGCTATGATATCATGTGAACACTACTGTGTCATCATTTTATAGACAATCATTACGTAAATTTGACTTGTCCAAACGTTTTACGAATCTATTCCTTATTTTTGGGAATTTTGTGTCATGTATATCTGCCAATGCGGTGTATTTTTGCTACTAAAAGCCTGTAAGGGATTGTGTATTATTTGTTAGTATTTTGTAAATCCATATTTTGCTTTCAGAACTGCATGAATCCTTCTGGGCAATGCTCGGTTCACTCATCAGATTCAAGCAATGTTTCTGAATCCGAAAATTTGATCCCTGGTCTCTTCTACATGTTCTTTAAGTTGGTGCATAGTGGTTGCCTGGTACGAATACAGCATTTTCTTCCATTTTCCCACACATGTTTGATTGGGTTAAGGTCTTGGGAACTTGACCCCTCTCAAACTGTCAAGTGGGCCAAAGTCCTGAGCAAATCTTAGCTGAATTTCATTGTCACTGAACCATTCCTTCGCCAATCTTGACATATCCTTCGGCTCATTGTCCTGCTGTAACACTATGTCATTCTTTAACTACCCATAGTACCTCAAGTGTTAATGAAGTAACTCTATTGTGTTGTAAGATACTCACATATAGCTCAGCATTTGGGACCACATTGATCCTTTTCAAGTTTTTCATTGCCTTTTGACTGTGAAAACAACCCATATAACTCAGGCTCCTACCACCGAACCTGATCAGTTCCTTCAGTTCTCTTCTTTTGATCAGTTAGCGCCTTGCTTCTCCGCTAGATCTTTTCATTTGCATCCATCAGAGCCCAGTCTATTTATTTTTGAGTCATAACTTCAATTTACCCATTTCCAAACTTCTACTGTCCACTTTTCATCCTTTTTTGTAAACTTGAGCCAACACTTCTTATGATGATAATGAATTTGAGGCTTCACCTTTTTTTGGGCCACCATTCCAGACCTGTGTAGTGCTTGTCACATGGAGCTTGCATGGACATCTGTGATCTCACTTTTACAAAGCATACAAGCCACCTCCACTGCCGTCTTTGTTGCGCCAGAATTGATGGACCTTGTGATAAGTTGACTTGTTGACTCCGATATTTTGCTTGGACATCCACCTTTTGGCTTTGGAATGGATGGACAAAGTTCATCTCATATTCTTCCAGCTGTCATGGCCTCACATGATGCAGTTTGGCAAATTTCTTGGCCCAGAGACGCCATCAATGAGCTGGATGATGCTGTTACTTTTTTCTTGGGAAATCTTCTTCAAGGCTGCTCGAACCAGTGACCTTTCGCTTGGAAATCAACTTAATAACACACTGAGCTATTACGGGTTGTAATTTGTAGTACACAAGAAGAAAAAGATTGTTCCACCACCGAGAGCAAAACAGTAACAATGCAGTTACATGACAAAAATATGCAGAACTAAGCAGATGCTAAATAGTTGCTTAATGTCAAAGTGATATATGAGATAGATAACTGTTTGGCTGAACAGGTCACAGCAGCATAGTCCACTCTGCCCCTTCACTGCAATCATCTCTATGATCAGATGTAGCTTTGATGTGCATGAAGGATGCAGTCATTAACTGCTTCTCTGTAACGGTGCGGCGCCGATGGACGTATGCCGAGGCGCCGACCGCCGACATCCGGGTTGTGGATCCTCTGTGATCACCGCAGGCGAGGTGGTAGCTGGAGGACCACGCCAGGGAGTGGAGTCTAAGGGGCCCCTGGTCTTCACCAGAGCCCGCCGCAAAGCGGGATGGATTTGGCTGCGGGACCCCCAGGTCACTACCCCTGGCGTGGCTACCTGCGGTGACAGCCGAGGTGCAGGACAGGAACACAGGAACGTAGGAGAACATAAGCAGGGCAGGTAGAACGCACTCAGGAACACAGCAGGATACAGGAGGGATCAACGTACACATGACACCACAGGATACGGCAGGAACTGGACGGGAACACAGGAGGTACAGACCAGGAACACGCAGGATACATCGGGAACAGGGAGAGCACATCCAGGACAGGAACACAGCAGAATACAGCAGAGAGACAACAGACAGATGGCCAGGAGCTCAGATGGGAAGCAGCAACTGGACCAGCAACTCAGGGGTTAAAGTCTCCAATGGCAGACCAGAGATGCTGGCAGGAGCTCAAGATGGAAGACAGCAAGAGACTGCAGCAGACTGCAAGACACTGGACCAGCATCTCAGGGGTTAAAGGCTCCAACAGCAGACCTGAGATGGGAAGCAGCTGGACACAGCAACAGACTGCAATGAACTGACCCAGAGTAGAGACAAGAACTTCCTCTTATAGCCAGAGGTCAGGGGTGAAGAGGAAGGTGCACAGAACAGGAAACTATAAATAGGCAGGAAGCTGCCGCGCGCACGCCTATGAGGCACAGTGCACAGACAGGACCCAGGAAGCAACAAGACTGGACAGGACAGGCAAGTACATAGCAGAACACAGACTGCTGGGACCCCTGCACAGGGAGCCCCAGCAGAGACATGGCAGGCACGGACAGGCCGACGGTCCAAGGCAGGGACCGCGGCATGAACCGTGACAGTACCCCCCCCTCAAAGCCCCCTCCTCCCCTCCAAATCACAGAATGGCATTCCAATAGGCCAGGGGCCCGCAACTTCTACGGGGGCAACCCCAAAACCAAGTACAGGCTGTATAATAGCCAGTATAGGGAAAACCTAGAAACGGAGGTGCATGGGAGGAACAAGCGGGGCACTAGGCAAAATGGGAGGGGAACTCAGGGCGGGACCGTAAGCCACGGGGACTCAGAAGGCTCAGGGCGGGACCGTAAGCCACGGGGACTCAGAAGGCTCAGGGCGGGACCGTAAGCCACGGGGACTCAGAAGGCTCAGGGTGGGACCGTAAGCCACGGGGACTCAGAAGGCTCAGGGCGGGACCGTAAGCCACGGGGACTCAGAAGGCTCAGGGCGTCACCGTACGCCACGGGGACTCAGAATGGCTCAGGGCGGGACCGTAAGCCACGGGGGACTCAGAAGGCTCAGGGCGGGACCGTAAGCCACGGGGACTCAGAAGGCTCAGGGCGGGACCGTAAGCCACGGGGACTCAGAAGGCTCAGGGCGGGACCGTAAGCCACGGGGACTCAGGAAGGCTCAGGGCGGGACCGTAAGCCACGGGGACTCAGAAGGCTCAGGGCGGGACCGTAAGCCACGGGGACTCAGAAGGCTCAGGGCGGGACCGTAAGCCACGGGGACTCAGAAGGCTCAGGGCGGACCGTAAGCCACGGGGACTCAGAAGGCTCAGGGCGGGACCGTAAGCCACGGGGACTCAGAAGGCTCAGGGCGGGACCGTAAGCCACGGGGGCTCAGAAGGCTCAGGGCGGGACCGTAAGCCACGGGGACTCAGAAGGCTCAGGGCGGGACCGTAAGCCACGGGGACTCAGAAGGCTCAGGGCGGGACCGTAAGCCATGGGGACTCAGAAGGCTCAGGGCGGGACCGTAAGCCACGGGGACTCAGAAGGCTCAGGGCGGGACCGTAAGCCACGGGGAATCAGAAGGCTCAGGGCGGGACCGTAAGCCACGGGGACTCAGAAGGCTCAGGGCGGGACCGTAAGCCACGGGGACTCAGAAGGCTCAGGGCGGGACCGTAAGCCACGGGGACTCAGAAGGCTCTGGGCGGGACCATGAGCTAGGCCAAACGTAAGCTCTGGGCGGGACCATGAGCTAGGCCAAACGTAAGCTCGGGCTGGACCATGAGCTAGGCCAAACGTAAGCTCTGGGCGGGACCATGAGCTAGGCCAAACGTAAGCTCTGGGCTGGACCTATGAGCTAGGCCAAACGTAAGCTCTGGCTGGACCATGAGCTAGGCCAAACGTAAGCTCTGGGCTGGACCATGAGCTAGGCCAAACGTAAGCTCTGGGCTGGACCATGAGCTAGGCCAAACGTAAGCTCTGGGCTGGACCATGAGCTAGGCCAAACGTAAGCTCTGGGCTGGACCATGAGCTAGGCCAAACGTAAGCTATGGGATGGACCATGAGCTAGCCAAACGTAAACTCTGGGCTGGACCATGCGCTAGGCCAAACGTAAGCTCTGTTCTGGACCATGAGCTAGGCCAAACGTAAGCTCTGGGCTGGACCATGAGCTAGGCCAAACGTAAGCTCTGGGCTGGACCATGAGCTAGGCCAAACGTAAGCTCTGGGCTGGACCATGAGCTAGGCCAAACGTAAGCTCTGGGCTGGACCATGAGCTAGGCCAAACGTAAGCTCTGGGCTGGACCATGAGCTAGGCCAAACGTAAGCTCTGGGCTGGACCATGAGCTAGGCCAAACGTAAGCTCTGGGCTGGACCATGAGCTAGGCCAAACGTAAGCTCTGGGCTGGACCATGAGCTAGGCCAAACGTAAGCTCTGGGCTGGACCATGAGCTAGACCACAGGTGCAGACACTCTAGACGAGGGCAGGGTCACCCCGGCGGGATCCATGGTCAGTTCATACTGTAACGGTGCGGCGCTGACAGACGTATGCCGAGGCGCCGACCGCCGACATCCGGGTGTGGATCCTCTGTGATCACCGCAGGCGAGGTGGTAGCTGGAGGACCACGCCAGGGAGTGGAGTCTAAGGGGCCCCTGGTCTTCACCAGAGCCCGCCGCAAAGCGGGATGGATTTGGCTGCGGGACCCCCAGGTCACTACCCCTGGCGTGGCTACCTGCGGTGACAGCCGAGGTGCAGGACAGGAACACAAGAACGTAGGAGAACATAAGCAGGGCAGGTAGAACGCACTCAGGAACACAGCAGGATACAGGAGGGATCAACGTACACATGACACCACAGGATACGGCAGGAACTGGACGGGAACACAGGAGGTACAGACCAGGAACACGGCAGGATACATCGGGAACAGGAGAGCACATCCAGGACAGGAACACAGCAGAATACAGCAGACAACGGAGACAACAGACAGATGGCCAGGAGCTCAGATGAGAAGCAGCAACTGGACCAGCAAACTCAGGGGTTAAAGTCTCCAACGGGCAGAACCATGAGATGCTGGCAGGAGCTCAAGATGGAAGACAGCAAGAGACTGCAACAGACTGCAAGACACTGGACCAGCATCTCAGGGGTTAAAGGCTCCAACAGCAGACCTGAGATGGGAAGCAGCTGGACACAGCAACAGACTGCAATGAACTGACCCAGAGTAGAGACAAGAACTTCCTCTTATAGCCAGAGGTCAGGGGTGAAGAGGAAGGTGCACAGAACAGGAAACTATAAATAGGCAGGAAGCTGCCGCGCGCACGCCTAGGAGGCACAGTGCACAGACAGGACCTAGGAAGCAACAAGACTGGACAGGACAGGCAAGTACATAGCAGAACACAGACTGCTGGGACCCCTGCACAGGGAGCCCCAGCAGAGACATGGCAGGCACGGACAGGCCGACGGTCCAAGGCAGGGACCGCGGCATGAACCGTGACATTCTCTCCTGCTTCCTAACAATAACAACTTTATTTGCTTTAGCCTACAAAGTATTGTGGGAGTCATTCTTTCCCTACCTTAGGCTACTTAAATAATATTCATGATTAACCCCAATTTTACCCTTGACAACTAGGGATCCTCGCAGCAACCCCCTCTCTGGTACAGACCATCACAGTCATTAGCTTCTTCACTATCCTAGATCACCACAGTTGCAGATATTTACATTTTCTCTGCTTTAAACACCAGGGATGTTACCATAAACTCCTTAAAGGGGTTTTACCACTAAGGCTTTTCATGCCTGTTTTTTCCTGCTTCAGCTTTCAGTGTGTTCAAAAGGGACTTCAATGATTTGTTTGAACTGTATGTCATGTGACCCATCAGGTTTGACATCACCATGGCTTTCCCAACTGTGTGCTCATTTTAGTCAAGCAAAGGTTTGTTTATGTAAAGAGCTGTGAGTAGCTACAATGTAGCTGAATGGTTAAAACTTCTGCCTGTGCACAATATAATGGACAGTCATATATGTATAAACCTATGCGTATGCTCCCTGTCATACTTCTGATCCCCAATATTCATATGGACTTGTTCGGAACTATGTGGAACATCACTTTGGAGAGCAATGCACGGACTTTCTATGCCATGTTTACAAAGTACCTTTTAAAGTTGTTTGGAATTTACTATACATTTAATAAATATATGCTAAATTTACTGTAAATATATCGGTCTGCTGCAAGGGTAGTTAGAACTTCTGCCTTTCAGCATATGTGTCCTAAGTTCAAATCCCTGCAGGAACCAAAGATGGATTTTTTTTCTCAATGAAAAAAACCTGTATTGAGGTTTCTTTTTTCTTTTTATTTATTTGTACTGTTTGACTAATTACTAAGGAGTACAGAGAACAGGACTAGAATGACAGAACCTGGGGTTGAACACTCACTCAGCAGTGAGTGTGTGATTAATAAGCAGGGAAGAGACTTTCAGTAGCTGCCTGAGGAGAGCATGTCTGAGCATGTGCCGCCAGGACTGAGGAGGTCTTGTCCCTGGTCATATCCCCTTGAAATAGGCTGTAAACTATGGATAACTAGGGTAGCAACTAACACAAAAATGCAGGGGCGTTGCTAGGGTCCTAAAACATCCGGGGCCCAGGCCCTCTGTGTTACATTTTGCATGGAAGGGCTGGGTTCACACAGCATTTCTTTACGCCACATTGGAACTGCAGCATGTATTTTAAAATAGAAAAAAACGTATCTTCCTATCAATAATTTTACACTAATTCCACATAGATCCTGTCCATCACCTCAGCAGTCACTGTAATGAGGGTCAGCACTGACAATTATTTTTCAAAAGCACCAATCTATGTATGATAACATAAAACCTTACAAATCACATCATACAGTTACCAAACAATAAGCCTATACATGGAACAAATATACCATACATAGGATTGTTACTAAAGAAAACTCTACAATACCAAGGCCCAATAATATTACTACATAGGGATCAAATAATACTGCCAGACCATGACCAAACACGACCCCCACATGTGACTACCAGGTGCACGCAATCCGGCCCAGGCCGCCATTATGACTTCTTCCAGCACCTGTATACTTACTTACCTACTGGGGTTGGGGGTGTCTATGTATGTACCTTCACAACTAATGGGGCTTATACAGAAAAACATGCTGATACCCCATCCCCACAGAAACCTGCTTTCCTGTGACAGGGAGCCGGGTGCCTGCTTGAGGGATGGGGAGTCATTGTTCCTATATAGGCTGCCCATTAGATACTGGATCCCTCTTTATGTAGGTATGTAGTCCTCTGTTAGGTAGGTATATAGAGTACATTAGTTGGTAGCCAGGTATATAGGTACCCTTGGTTGGTAGGTATATAGGCCACCTCAGTAGGTAGACATATATATTGCCCCCTGTATGTAGTTTATATAGTCCCCAATAGCAGAGAGGTATGTATATATGCCCATATCAACCAACCCGTGCCCATATCAACCAACCCGAGCACATAGCCACCAATCAGAGCCCATAACAACCAATCAGAATTCATAGCCACCAATCAGAGCCCATAGCAACTAATCAGAGCTCACAGCAACCAATTAGAGCTCATAGCAACCAGAGCCCATAGCCACCAATCAGAGCCCATAGCCACCAATCAGAGCCCACAGCGACCAATCAGAGCTAAGAGAAACCAACCAGAGCTCATAGCCACCAATCAGAGCCCATAGCCACCAATCACAGCCCATAGCCACCAATCAGAGCCCATAGGCACTAATCACAGCCCATAGTTACCAATCAGAGGCCATAGCCACAAATCAGAGCCCATAGCAACCAATCAGAGCCCATAGCCACCAATCAGAGCTCATAGCAACTAATCAGAGCCCATAGCCACCAATCAGAGCCCATAGCAACCAAGCAACCAATCAGAGCCCATAGCCACCAATCAGAGCCCATAGCCACTAATCACAGCTCATAGTTACCAATCAAAAGCCATAGCCACCAATCAGAGCCCATAGCAACCAATCAGAGCCCATAGCCACCAATCAGAGCTCATAGCAACCAATCAGAGCCCATAGCAACCAATCAGAGCCCATAGCCACCAATCAGAGCTCATAGCCACCAATCAGAGCCCATAGCAACCAATCAGAGCCCATAGCCACCAATCAGAGCTCATAGCAACCAATCAGAGCCCATAGCAACTAATCACAGCCCATAGTTACCAATCAGAGGCCATAGCCACCAATCAGAGCCCATAGCAACCAATCAGAGCCCATAGCCACCAATCAGAGCCCATAGCCACCAATCAGAGGCCATAGCCACCAATCAGAGCCCATAGCAACCAATAAGAGCCCATAGCAACCAATCAGAGCCCATAGCCACCAATCAGAGCCCAGAGCAACCAAAGCCCATAGCCACCAATCAGAGCTCATAGCCACTAATCACAGCTCATAGTCACCAATCAGAGCCAATAGCCACAATCAGAGCTCATTGCAACCAATCAGAGCCCATAGCCACCAATCAGAGCCCATAGCCACCAATAAAAAAGCCCATAGCAACCAATCAGAGCCCATAGCCACAAATCAGAGCCCATAGCAACTAATCACAGCCCATAGTTACCAATCAGAGGACATAGCCACCAATCAGAGCCCATAGCAACCAATCAGAGCCCAAAGCCACCAATCAGAGCTCATAGCAACTAATCAGAGCCCATAGCCACCAATCAGAGCCCATAGCCACCAATCAGAGCCCATAGCAACCAATCAGAGCCCATAGCCACCAATCAGAGCCCATAGCAACCAATCAGAGCCCATAGCAACTAATCACAGCCCATAGTTACCAATCAGAGGCCATAGCCACCAATCAGAGCCCATAGCAACCAATTAGAGCCCATAGCCACCAGTCAGAGTTCATAGCAACTAATCAGAGGCCATAGCTACCAATCAGAGGCCATAGCCACCAATCAGAGCCCATAGCCACCAATCAGAGCCCATAGTAACCAATCAGAGCCCATAGCCACCAATCAGAGCCCATAGCCACCAATCAGAGCCCACAGCAACCAATCAGAGCCCATAGCAACCAATCAGAGCCCATAGCCACCAATCAGAGCCCATAGCCACCAATCAGAGCCCATAGCAACCAATCAGAGCCCATAGCCACCAATCAGAGCTCATAGCAACTAATCAGAGCCCATAGCCACCAATCAGAGCCCATAGCAACCAATCAGAGCCCATAGCAACTAATCAGAGCTCAGCTCTTATTTTTTTCAGAGCAGTATAAGAAATGGAAGGGGAACTCTGGTCTCTTTGGGTTCTGTTTGTTGGCTATGGGCTCTGATTGGTGGCTGTGGGCTCTGATTGGTTGCTATGGGCTCTGATTGGTTCCTATAAGCTCTGGTTGGTTGCTATGGGCTCTGGTTGGTTGCTATGAGCGACCAATCTTACTGCAGTTTTCATACATAAGGCCAAAATGACAAAAAACATTTTTTTTTCTAAGGTGTGTACCAGAGGGGATAAGTGATATTATATTTTATTAGCTTGACTTTTTAGACACGAAGCGATACCAATTGTGTAACTTTTTTTATTTATTTGTAAAATGACAATAAGGGTGGGATTTAAACTTTTAATATTTATTATAGTTTTAAAACTTTTTAAAAAAACTTTTAACATTAAGTCTGGAGCACAATCATCAGTACACTGTTTTGTATTAGGTACAGAGCTGACAATCTACAGTTTTAATGATCAGCTCTGTGGGTCAGCAGTACTTATGTATATTATCTTTGTACACCCTTACTACACCATATATTGTGTGTGTGTGTATATGTATGTTAATAATGCAGAAGGGTGTACAAAGAAAATTTACATATGTACTGCTGACCCACAGAGCTGATCATTATAATTGTAGACTGTCAGCTCTGTGGATCAAACTGATATTAATCAGCTCTGTGGGTCAGATATATAATGCTGCTGTATTAATGAGCTGTGTGTTAGCTCTGTGGGTCAGCACAGAGCTGACCATCAGTCTGCAGTTGTTATACTAGCCCCCAGACATGTACAATATTGTACAATCATTATGAAATATGCCCCACAGCCTCCCTGTAAATACCTCATGGCTGCCGGCAGCTCTGCAGAGTTCATCACACTATCGAGGAGGAGGTGGAGAAGGAGGGGGGTGAGGGAGGAGGAGTTCAGAGTTCCGAGGCTTCCTGCAGCCTTTCTCCTCCTCCTCCAGCATTACACACAGACACTGCAGCCTTAGATTCTGTTCACACGGCCCGCCCCCGGGCCCGCCCCTTATTCAAGCCGTATTGCGGGCGGGATCCGGCCCGCAATTACGGCTTGAATAAGCAGTGTGAACACGGCCTTACACTGACTGCTCACCTCCGCCCCTCCCGATGCCTGTGCAGAGCGCAGCATTACAGGGAGCCACGGACCCTCTGAGAACAGCAGCGCCGCATCGTTGGTAAAGAGATTCAACAATGCGGGGCTACTTCAATGAGTGAGGGCTGGTCGGCTGAGGGGCGAGAGATTCGGGGCAGCAGGCATTTCATTCGGGGCACGAGCCCCGAATAAACCTGCCTAGCGACGCCCCTGCAAAAATGGTACAGAATTTTTAATAATGATGAATGGTGAAAATGTTTATTATGTAATTTGCAAGCTTCCCACATCAAGTTTACTTCATGGTAAAACCCCTTTAACTACCCTAGCTAATTACTGCTATTTTTATTAGTGTGATGTAAATTTATATATCAAGCTTCAATAGAACAATGCCCAGGCCCCTAACTGCCAAATTCACTAGCCAGAAAGGCTTAAAGAGAACATTGGCCATTGCCTCTTTTTTCCATTATCTATTCTAGTTATCGAGAAGATAATTGCTCATAAAACTTGCCTGACTCCTGGCCTCTGCTGTAGGTCTCAGTGTCTGATCTGGATTCAAGCACAGAAAAGTTGATTATAGACAAAGTGGCAGTAAGAAACAGTGGTGACCCACGTTGAAGAACATCTCTAGAGCCTAAGGTCTAGTTATTTCAGCATTGCATTGGGATATTTTAAAGTAGAAAATCTAGAAAACTTGGAAGCCACTGTTTTTGTTAATTGATTATAATTGCAAATATTTATATTATTTTAAAGTTGAGTACAATGAATATTGATTAAGATTGCGGTAACATCCTTTTAAACAAGCCAGAGGCAGATGTAGCTTGGGTAAGTATCTTTATTGTATGACAAATCCAATATATATTGCTAAGCGAAATCATTTCCAAGATTTGTAGAATCCTGTCAGTCTGCATGACTAAATAGTATATTGAATACTTCAACGATCAGCCTAATTACATAGTTATGTTTCATTACTTCCCATTACGTTCCCTTCCTCTAAAGTAGTACAAAGAGTGTGTTTGTTAATAGACCTTCTGCAGTGGCATCTAACAGATTTGTGTTTGAAGTCATGCCTGGACATTAAACAGTCTGCCTGTCTAAAGGCTGGGTTTATGATAAGATGATGCACATTTCCTGATCTTATCAACACTAGAGGGAATGTATTTCCTTTTTTCATGGATCAAGATCAGGATGAGTTGGAACAACATAACAGAGCATACATACACAGCAATATCCAGTAAGTAATACATTTCATAAATCTATAAAACAACAAAATACAGTTTTTCGGACTGTTTTTATAGTGGAAATAGAGTAAATTAAAAGATTTCAGCAATCCGAAAAACTGTACCTTTATTGGAATATAGGTAATCTATGCATAAATATGGAAAATTATGCTTTAAATTCATTATTTATTCAGAATTCTATATAGTTCTATATTTCACGAATACAATGCTTTTTTACTTTTTCTACAAAAATTCAGAAAAATAAATTCCCTATATAAGGTACCTTATTCCTCTATAAAGTCTTATGTTTCTCTTTGATGACCTTGGTTACTAGACTTTAGTGTTTATAGTGCAGATGGCAAGCCACCTCTTTGGCAGGTCATGTTCAGTAGAAATGGAATTGTAGAGAAACAGGGACTGTTCAACAATTTATTACAGACTGTGCAATGTTATAATTTAAATCAAAAAAGTTTAATCTTATGATTACTGTATATGCTGCAGTATTTGTGCCGTTGGTAAGATGGTGGCAAGGGATTCTAAGACAATCTGCTGTTAGGTAGTCAAGAGGGGATAGTATGAGGAGGCCAATAGGTGGAAGTGATTAGGTGATGTAAAGTCCTACAACTATGTGGTCCACATGCTCACATAAAACAGGTTTGTGTTGTGTCAGAGGAGTTTTTGTGTTTTGCTGAATGTGAGCCTGTGGTGTGCATGGAGGAGATATGCACCAACGAAGAACCTAACCACAGCCAGGTTAGGGAGGCTGATCCTCAAGGACTTTGCCCTACCCCAACTAGGGAGTTTACACCAAAGTCAAAGGGGAAAAAGATAAGATAATCCCAACTGTGACAGTTAGGTAAGGAGGCCGTTGTGCAGCAAGCTAAGCCTGGATTAATTCAAAAACCTGACTGGGAGCAACTAATGTAAAGGACAGAAACTTTCCGAATCAGTTAGGAGTGCTTAGGAGCAGGGAAATGTTAAGCATTATCCACAGCCTATCATTGATGATGAGGATGACATGTCGGCAGCCAGGACCAGAAAGAACAATCCAGATGGAATTTTCAAGTGCCTAACCAAGCAGTACATGTCCACCGGTTATCTATTACATGTAGTAGAATGCAGCCAGCCAGCAACCTCTCTGTCCGTGTCTCTCTTTTTCTCACTGTACTTCCTACCTTCTCTTCCTTCTTCTCCTTCCCTTTCTATAAACTAACATAGGCAGCTGTAAAGTCATTTCTCAGTACAGCTGAAAGTCTTTCTCTTCTCTGCTTTATGGATCCTATTACTGATTTCTGTGTGAATGAATAAGTAAGGAGGCAAGGGAGAAGGAGGAAAGGAACCCTGTAAATGAGAAATAAGCATTTTTCTATAATATTACAAATGTTATTATCTTTGTACTATTGATTTATGGGAAACTGTTTATACTCAGAGCTACGCTCTAAACTCATCAATTAAATCATTTATAGTATACTATTTTTCTCCAGTTATTAATTTTAAGGCCAGGGGGATTTGTTTCTGGTGCATAAAAAGTATACAATCATGAAATAGAGCAAACATAGTCCAAAAGAGACTACATGGTTTATGTTGGGATACCTTTTTTATGGTATCCTAAAGGATACTGTGCAGGCGACAGAAGCACAAAAAGTTATATGAATGGGGCCTAAACTGTATTGCATCAAAGGGATCAATATGTTTAAAAAAATTAAGATTTTGTCACTTGTAATATCTGTGAAATTTGAAATTTTAGAATATCTTTTTGGGTATGATTATGTAGGTAGGTCTAATAGAAAGTTAAAAATACAGATAGCCGAACATTTTTAATAGTATGAAAAAAAAATGCAATGAATTATGTGACTCAGAACACTATGTTGACATATAATAGTAATCCAGGAGTGACTGAGGGTTGATAATTTTACTTTAAAAAAAGGAAAAAAAATTAGCCAGAGGAAAGGATTTTGGATTTGCCATTTAAAATCCTAAATTCCTTCTGGTATTAATATAGATGTTCAATTTAAATGTTGAAGCGAGAGATTTAATAGAGGTTTTACTAGAATTAATTTTTCTACCATATATCTTAAGAGATACACTCACCGGCCACTTTATTAGGTACACCATGCTAGTAACGGGTTGGACCCCCTTTTGCCTTCAGAACTGCCTCAATTCTTCATGGCATAGATTCCACAAGGTGTTGCAACGATGCTCAATTGGTACCAAGGGGCCCAAAGAGTGCCAAGAAAATATTCCCCACACCATGACACCACCACCACCAGCCTGAACCGTGATAAAAGGCAGGATGGATCCATGCTTTCATGTTGTTGAGCCATATTCTGCCCCTACCATCCGAATGTCGCAGCAGAAATCGAGACTCATCGGACCAGGCAACGTTTTTCCAATCTTCTACTGTCAATTTCGATGAGCTTGGGCAAATTGGAGCCTCAGTTTTCTGTTTTAGCTGAAAGGAGTGGCACCCGGGTTGTGGTCTCTGCTGCTGTAGCCCATCTGCCTCAAATTTTCGCCATACTGTGCGTTCAGAGATGCTCTTCTGCCTACCTTGGTGGTTAACGGTGGCTATTTGAGTCACTGTTGCCTTTCTATCAGCTCGAACCAGTCTGCCCATTCTCCTTTGACCTCTGCTCAACAAGGCATTTCCGCCCACAGGGCTGCCGCTCACTGGATGTTTTTTCTTTTTCGGACCATTCTCTGTAAACCCAGAGATGGTTGTGTGTGAAAATCCCAGGAGATCAGCAGTTTCTGAAATACTCAGACCAGCCCTTCAGGCACCAACAACCTGCCACGTTCAAAGGCACTCAAAACACCATTCTACCACATACTGATGCTCGGTTTGAAAAATGCAGGAGATTGTCTTGACCATGTCTACATGCCTAAAGCACTGAGTTCCGCCATGTGATTGGCTGATTAGAAATTAAGTGTTAACGAGCAGTTGGACAGGTGTACCTAATAAAGTGGCCAGTGAGTGTATATTTACACTGACAAGCAAAGGGTACTATTTAGAACTTTTGACTTTAGAGCTTTCACCCACCACCACTCAGCTTTGAACGTGAGACTCATTTTTTGACTTTAATTTTGGCTAACCCCAAAATAAAGTGAAAGTATTTTCAACTATTTGCATATTTAGTTATTAAGATTTTGTCATGTAAGCATTTGACGTTTTACCCCAAAAAAAATAAATTTTTTTATTTTTATTGTTTTGTTAGTATTTTATAAATTAACCTTTGGCTTTCAACACTGCCTGAATCCTTCTAGGCATGCTCTCAATTAGATTCAAGCATGTCTCAACCGAAATCTAATACCACTTTTATACTTTCCTAATTTTGGGGTGCTACTGGTGTACTATTTGGGGTACAAATACAGTATTTTTTAACTTTACCCAAAAAGGTTCTTTTGGGTTGAGGTCTGGGACGTGGAGGTCAATCCAGGAACCTTATTCATTGCCTTAACTGTTTCAATAATAAATTTTTTTAAAAAGTTTTTTCCAAAATTTAAACAACAGAAAATAAAGAATAACATTGCAGTAAGTGCAGGGGTGATACGTTCTAAGGCATAAACAGGAAGATTTTCACTGAAAAAGGAGCAAGAAAAAAGCCTCCCCTAGCACAAACTGCATGAAGAAAAATGTGGCCCAAATTGCAAAAGATGTTGTAAATGAAAAATAGAGACCCGAGCATTGTCTGATTTTGTGTGGCCCTTGGGGTCAAGTTGAAGAGCAATAAAAACGGTGGGGGGGGGTGACAAAGAGGGAGGAAGGGGGGGGTGTGTACAAGCCGGGGCGCAAGGGCGGCATCGAGAAAAGAGTTCTGGGACCCCAAGAGGGGCAAAAGCCTCGAGCCCCAAAAGGGTATTACATATAGGTAATAACAACCCCCTAAGGCCCCGAAATCCAGACGGCTCGAAAAAATAAGCCAAGGGCCCGGGCCCGAAAAAACCTGTATTGCATCCTCGGGTTTGTGTGAAATCAATTCCCTCCTCGATAATTGACTCAACTTCGTCACCCTTCCATTTTTTGAAGGGAGAAAGTTCCCGCCAGGGCGGGGGAATCACCGTCTTTGCTGCAGAAGATGTCTCGTAAAGACTTCTTTAGGGGGAAAGTGAGGGCAGACATAAACAGGGAGGTGGCCTTGGGGAGTCGGGGACATGATTCCCAGCCGCCCCTGATACCCCGAAAACCTTCCCCAAAAACCCCGCAAATTGCGGCCCCCCCCAATATGGCTCAAGTACCAACTTCTAAAGTGGCTTTCCAGCAAGTGTCAGGGACACTCGGATACCATTGGGGGAAAAGGCCGGGGAACTCTATCCATCTCAAAAATTTTAAAACCCGTCTTTTGGGGCCTTACGGCAACCGCCTTATATAAAAAAGAAACATTTTTTTTCCCACTGCTCACCCCGAAAAATTTTTTTGGATTCCTTTTCCCACGTGCAAAAAATGGGGGAGTGTTTGAGTGTAGGCACCCAAAACCATTGATATAGCAGGGGAAAGGCCCGGGAAGAGGGTTGCCGCAGAGCCTCTCAAAAGGAGTAAGGGGTTCTGCAAAAATTTTTTTCCCGAGCGTGGGCTAAAGAAGTCCCGGGGAATTGCAGTTATTCAAAAGGGTGCTATAGGGGTTTGGGGAGGCCTGGCATTATATCCCCCCAAAGGGAAAAGCTCCCTGTCTGGGGATATTGTTGCCAAAGGGATTAGACCAGACCCCCTAAAAAAGAGCTACCAGAGTACCGGGGGGGAAAGGAGGGGTTATCTGAGATAGGCAAAAAGGCCCATCCAGTCCACTAATAAATCCGGGTTTTAGAGTTTTGCAGAATGGCAAATGGTGCGTTGACAAAGGATGGTTGGGGATTGGGTTTTTGGAGTTGTGGGCCCCAGGGGGGGAGCCCATAGACCTCGGCCCAAATTTCTGTGCGTTTAAAACCCCATAACTTAGCCTGGGGGTTATGTATCAAATCGAAACCTTGAAATTGGGGCTGCCAAGTAGTAGGGGTTAAAAATCGAGTAGACCTTTTCCCCCCTTCTCGTTTGGGGCCGGGACAACAATTCCCCTGTATCTAGGCCGGGGCGAGAAGCCAAATAAATTTGAGAACATTTTTTTAAACCGGCCCCCAAGAAGAAGGGGCGGGAGGGGAAGGGTCTGGAATAATAAAGTAATTTTGGAAGAATAGTCTTTCTTTATACATTCATTCTCCCAAACCATAAAAAGTCTTTACGATTCAACCCCCCAACAATCGGCAATCTGAGCAAGTAAGGGAAAAAAAATTGGAAACTTTGTGACAGATTGCGGGGGTTTTATTCCTAAATAAGAGATTCCCTCCCGGGCCCGGGAAAAAGGAAAGGTTCGATTTGATCACGGGCCCAATTGGGGGGAAGGGAAAATATTCAGGGCTTCAGATTAGAAAAATTTATTTTGAAATTTGGCCATGAGAAAAAAAGGGCCCCTTTTTTTCCATCGGGAAGGGGGGGAGATAAAGGGGTCATCAAGTAGATGCAATCATCAGAAAAATGAAACTTGAACTCCTGTGTGCCAATCCATATACCCTGATGCCGTCTGCCCCAAATAGCAGCCAAAAAATGTTCCATGATCAGAAGATAGCAATGGGGGACAAGGGGCCCCCTGTCTATGCATTGCGAATATCAAAGGCCCCCTCAGAAAAGGACCCATTCCCCTTCACCCAGAAAGGGGTTTTTGGGTAAATGCTAAAATTTGGAGATAAAAAGGGGACCTAGACTATGTGTAAAGGGGGTGTGACGGGGATTCCAAGAGACCTGCAAATGTTTTTTCGCATCTAGTGACAGGATCTAGGGCCCCAAATTTTGAGGAGAAAAATAAATTTATATCAGGGTTTTTTGGTGTTTCTCGGGCTTCCCTCCTAAAACAAACCACTTGATCTGGTGGATCAAGAGGCGGGGTGGGGTTTAAGACGATTGGCCCAGACTTTGCGTAGATCTTGAGGTCTACATTGAGGAGCGAGAAAGGCCTGTAGCTCCCGCAAGCTTTCGGGTCTTTCCCCCAACTTTGGTAAAACTGTGCATGACAAGGGAGGGCCCTGTAGGAAAGGGGGAAGAAGAGGATACATTTAAACGCATCTAGGGCATAGGGACAGAGAAGGGGCGGGTTCTATAAAATTTACTTGTAAAACCGTCTGGGCCCGGCTTTTCCCCTAGGGAACCTTTAAAGACGGGATCCAATTCCTTCCCTAAACGGTCCCTAAAAGTTTACCTCCTCAGCGGAAAAGCTTTTGAATGGGGAAGAAGGTTTAATGTTCAAAGGAGAGGAAGGAGGCGAACCCGTAGGTAGGTGGTATAGATCTGAATAGTAGGAATGGAAGTCTTTGGCGATCAAATCAGTGTATGGGCAAGGTTCCCCCTGCTGTTTTTACAGGGGGCAAAGGATTGTGCGTTTGTCCCTCGTGGCCCCGCTAAAAATGGCCATTTTGTTCCCAAACTCATAAAGCCTGCTAAGACAGATCTGCAGGAGTTTGCCCCATGAGGCCTCAAAGAGTCGGCGAACTTTAAGTTACCTTTAGCAATCTTTCAGAACTCCCGGGTAGGTCGTTTATGCAAGAGTTCTAACGCAGCCACTTTTTGCAATTTTGGGTGGTGGGGGAGGGCCTTTTGAGCCGGGTCCCATATTTAATGAGCACACCTCGCAAAAAGCTTTCAAAGTTCCCATTTAAATATTTGGGGAGTGTTATCTGCATGGGCGAAAGAAATGCAATTAGTTTCCGAAACCAACAGGTGACGGAGTCAATAATAAGTACTATTAAGCCTCCCGGATTTAGCCTCGCAGAGAGAAATGGGAGGCGGAGGTTTTATAAACTTGGGGGGAAGGTTTGACCAAAGCCCCTTCCTATAGTGGGGGAGAGTACCTGGGGGGCACTGTTTAAGTAAAAAATAGTCGATCGACATAGTGTTGGGGGGGGGGGGGGGGGGAAAAAAAAACAATCCCCCATCTGAGGGGTGTTTAAAGCGCCAACCATCCCCGGGGCTGAAATTTTAAAAAAAAAAGCTTTCTTGACACGTTTTAAGTTTAAAAACGAGGGTATGGAGCGCTGGTGGAATTATCCAAGTCGGGTTTAAGGTAGGTTTTAAAGGTCTCCAAGAAAGAAACGTCCCTGTGAGTGAATTTAATTTTTTAAAACTCTACCCAAAAAAAACTGTTTGCCCAAGATTAGGGGATAGACATTTACGACTTAAAAAAGTGCCAGCAAGTTTATAATCAAAAATAGGGATTGGCTTTAACATCAGGGGTGCAACTAATTACGGAATGAGATAAGGACTTATGAACAGCAATAAAAACCCCCCTGACTTTGGTGGGGCAAATTTGGAAAAAAGCCAAGGGGGGAAATATTGTCTTTCATTGAGGGCCGGGGACTCTAAAGTGTGTCTACTGAAAACACAACTGGAAGTGGGTTTGAGGATTTTGGGGACGATTCCCGGGTATGTTTAGCCCTTTGGCGTGAATGGGATACTTTAAATCCCCTTCAAAGAGCAGGGGGCAAAACAATGCATATGCCACTCTGGGACCCCGGTACGACAGGAGGGAGAGGAAAGGGGGAAAAGGAAGAAGAAAAAAAGGGGGATAACAAATAACACGGGGGGAGAAAAGAGGGGACTGTTAGCCCCTGCAAAAATAATACAAAAAATCTTAACATATAGGGAAAACCAGAAGCCCAACAACAGTCCCAAGGAGATCCCGGGCCCCATTGGGGAGGAAAGAAAACAGGCATAATGGGGAATAGCTCCCGGATAATATGATTTCTGAATTTTGCCTGAGCATCCCAAAATCTAGACATAACCCAATAAAACACCTGAACACAACAGGGAAAAAGGCATAAAATGAAACAATTGTATTCAAAGGGGGAAACCCTGGCATGAAACGTTTTCCCCAACCCCCCTTCCACGAAAGCTGGGGGTTTAACTGGGCAGTCCCCAAACCAATAGTTTTCCCTGAATATTCTTTGGGTCGGGGGTTGTCGTGGTGGGATTCCCGGGCATCTGCAGAAGACGAGCGGGTTGAGGCTCTGCCCCCACACCGTTTTTGAAAAACTGTAAAACCCGGGGAAAGCTGGAACTCCTCAGGGGAACGAGGGGATAAAAAGCGGTCGCCCGCCTTACAATGAGGGCAAAAAAGGAACCCCCCCTGTAGGTTTAATTTTTTTCACGTAAACAGAGAGAACAGGTTTGGTAGCCCTTTGCGCCAAGGTTTCGGGGAAAAATTTGGGAAAATTTGTATGGGTTGGCCCTGATAGGTCAGTGAACAGCCTGGCCCCTTCTCATAAATTTTTTTCTTTTTAAGGAACATAAAAATGTATGGCAACAACGCCCGTGGTGTTGGATATTTGCTAGGGGGGGGCAATGCTTAGAAAACCTTTTCCATTTTCAATGAACTGGTGGGGGCCGGTCAAGAAAATCGTTGAAGATTTGGGACGGTGGGAGTACAAATCAAAGAGGGAATGGACTCCGTGAACCCCTATCCGTACGTTGTTCCTTCTTCCCCCTTTCCCAAAATGTCCCGGGGTTGTTGGATGCAAAAAAATTTTAGAAATGTTGTTTTTACCTTCCTGCAGCGCCAGCGGGGGCAGGAAAAAAGGAATCGTGATTTTTTGTAAACAGTCCCCCCGTAGAAACAGCAAAAGAAATCGGTCGGAATTGTACAAAGTCCCTCCTGCACTCCTCCACGAGTCGTTGCGCCATAGAGGAAATATCCTGTCTAGGGGGGAAGGTTTCCTGAGTGGGGGCGTTGGAGATCCGCAAGAGTGATTGGGTCACTGGATTGGCTGGATGGAGGCGACTGCGGGCTTTGCTTCAGCTGGTGAGTCTCCGCCCGTGAAGGAGACACGAGCAGTGGAAAGGGCTGGCATGCAGGAGCCGGCAGAGAGTGGTCCAAGCTATAATGTACACCAACACTGGCGTTAAAGGAGCTCCAACCATTTGGGGGGCACAAGTCGGGGAGTTTTGGACAGAGGCACTGCCCACAGAGTGAGAGGTGTAGTGCACTCCCTGTAAGCGCCCAGGGTAGCCCTGGTTAGAGGGATCCCCCCAAGAGGAGCCTGTTGACAAGGCTGGAGAGGGCTGATACCGCCCCGGACAGGGGGAGCAAGCAGAGCCCTGATGGACCTGTGAGGCTGAGGCAGTCCAGTCTAAAAACATGTGGGAGGGCGAAGTCGGACTCCCCAAATGTCCCTGCGCCCCTACATTATGAGGGTCCCTCACCCCCAATGCTGGCTGCTCCAGAGGTTTCACTGGTGTGCCCTGGGGCAGATGGATCCCAAGATGGTCAGGGTCCCCCAAGCCCAATGTATTTTGAGGGGAGACGGTGGAACAGCCAGGTGTGGGGCTCCGGGGCATGACTGTGGCCTGGCAATCCTCCAAGCCACGACTCGAGGGGCCAGAAGAGGAGCTATATGAGGAGGATGCCCCTGAAGCAAGTGGTACCTGAGGTCCCGACATCAGAGGTGAGCGCTCCAGTCCGGCGTCCCTGGGGGCAGCGGAGGAGGAGGAAGACAGCCGTATGTTGCTGGTTGCAGGTCCTCCCTGCACGACTGTGGGCACACTGGCAGGAGCCCGTGATGTGGTTGCCGCAGGAGCTGGAACCATCGTCGGCAGCGGCGCTCCGGCTCCGTCGGAGACAGGGAGAGACTGCAGAGTAGGCCCGGCGGAAGCACGGGCCGCATCCTGCTTCGCAGCTTCAGCGGCGGCTGCTCCGGGCTTGCGCTGGGTTCTGCCGGCGGCTGCACTCACCGGCATCTCCGGACCGGCTGGATGGTCAGCGGAGGACCGCACTCCTCCTCTTTGGCGCCCCGACCGCATGGAGGGCAGCCCGGGTGAGTCCAAGGTGGCTGTCTCAGCTGCAGGGTGGGAGGCCCGGCGGCCTTTGGGGGCCTCGCTGCCCACGCCCCCCTGCCTTTAGGGCGGGAAAAACGCCAAAATCCCACTGATATTCCCTGGGAGGCTTCCAAGGAGTACATGAGCCAGTTTCCCTTTTTTTGCCTTTTTTTCCCCCTTTTTTTAAAAGGCAGATTAAAGGTGGATGCTAAAATTGTTCGGGCCCGGAGCTTCTTTCCCTGCTTCCTAAAATCGGCCATGTAAAGACACCCCCCCCAATTGAAACTGTTTCTTCACCAATCTCGCTGTCTGCTTCAGGTTACTTTCTGCTGGAACACTAGTCGTCCTTTTCAATCCTTTACTCAAGTGACAAAGCAACATCTTGAAGATACTCCATAAAAAGTCAGCATGAGCCCACCATTGCCCTTTCAAGTATAAAACCCTATGGCTGTGAAACAACCCCATATCTCGGGTTCCACACCAAATTTAGCCCCCTCCTTAAATTTCCGACCCTTAGCCCCTTTTTCCCCGATTTCCAGACCTTTTGCACCCACAGAGTCCAGTTATTTGCTTATCTCATCCCTCCAAATCTCATTTCCAATGTCTTGTCCACTTTTCATATTTTCTTTGCAAACGGAGCCGGTTATTTATGATGATATTGAATTTGGGTTTTCTCCTTTTTAAAGGGCCCCCCATTCCAGACTTGGTTTAAAACGTGTTCTTTGGGCTTTCATGAATGTCCCAATATCACAAAACATTGAGCATCACCCTGCCGCCTTTGTTGCACCATAAATTTATAGACCTTTGGGTGAGCTCATTGTTGACCCAATATTTTTCCCGGCGGTCCTTTTCTTGGCTTTGGAATGGATGGACAGCTTCTTTCTATTCTTTAGCTTTTGGTCTCACCTCATCAGTTTTGGGAATTTTCTTGGCTTAGCAACCTTTTGTGAAAGGAGGGGTGTTTCTCTTTCTTTGGGAATCTTCTTCAGGTGCCCCTCAAATCAAACCATGACCTTTTGCTTGGGGGAATAATCCTATAAACCCATGACAATAGGGGAAGTGGAAACAAGTTGTAAATTTTGTAGTACCCAAAAAGAAAAAGATTGTTCCATTACCAGGGGGCAAAACAGTAACAATAAAATACAGACAAAAATCGGGGGGGGGAGAACTAAGCATATGTAAATAGTTGCAAGTCAATTGATGTATGAGATAGTCTTAAAATTGGGGTTCACGTTCAAAGCTATTTTGGCCCAAAAAATTCAGCCCCCCGTCAAATCTTCATATTTCTAAGTCCCTACGCTAACATTACAAGCACTTCCCAAAGATTCCCAGAATAATGGGAGATTATCATCTTCATGCTATGTAGTTAAACAAATAAGATTTACAATGAACTGCATTCACTGCAAACCTCTTACCTAATGAATCTGTTGTTCACTATCTGCAAGTAAGTAAGAGACACATTCTTATTGACCTAGAAAGCCATCAAAGTAGAAACAAAATCTGGCCTGTATCTTACAGGAACTGATTACAAAATGTATAGGCAACACACAAACCTCTAGATTTAATATACAGATTTGCAGAAATCATGCTTTATCTCTAGGTCAAAATCTCAAATTTTGGTAGATATTAATTTCTATACAGTATAATAGGAAACCGCATTGAAGCAGCCATAGCTTCATCTGTTTCTCACTCAAACACAATTGTGTTTTAATGATATTTACAGACTGAAATTACCTTCAGCACAAAGCATCTAAACAGAAGCAGAATAGTATTTACAAATCTGTACCTGCAAATACTACAAGTATTTACTTTCATCCCATCTAACAAAGATAAGCAAAAAAAGTAGTCAAATATATTCTTTGACAGAGAAATACTCATTGTGCCACCAACTCATCAAAAACAAACACTGAGATTCCTTAGCCACCTTGTTTTCAAGGTATACAGATTAAAAAAGGCTAATACTTTATATGTTCTAGAGTGGACAAAGGATAAAGTCACCTCACCCACTAAGTAGAGGGTGAATCCAGAAGATGAATGCAAAGAGAAATGAGAAGCTCCTTAACCTGAAAGTAGGCCACTTTTATTCAACACGCATTCCAGCAGAATGGGACTTGAGTAAAAAAAATTAGATTTGAATTCTAGATCCAAAGTTAAAAACTTGAGATACAAGACATGATGAGTAAATCACACTTACGTGTTTCATATGAAAATTTCCTTGGGAAGCCTTGGGAGATAGCTGGTGGAAAGAGATGAAAACTCATTGTCCACAGGTGTGATGCCAGCGTTAGGCTTCTAAACAGTACCTTTTTGTTAATGTTGTTGACTGCGTTTATGTGGTGACCCAGAGGTGGTAGGGGAGATAAATGGGGTAGTAGTGAAGGCTATGGTCACGGTGGCTCTCGCACCAAACCTCTTATGCCACCCTGGGGCACTACAGTGAAGAAGGGGTCTGCTTGTTTAGGATAAGGTAGTGTTCCTCCAGTGTTCTCCTGGGACACATCCTGTGAATAAGCATCTATATCCTGTTAGTGGGTGAGATGTCCTTGGTATTGTCAGCAGAATAACAAGACAGGAGGCAAATTGGTGTAAATAAAACAGTCCTTTCACACCATGCTAGTTGTCATACCCAAAAATAAGCCTTTCAGGAAAAATGCTTTACAGTCCATACGAGAAGCCCATAGCAGGGGTGGCACCAAATCTAGAATCCAGACTTAACTAGTTTACATTCTTCATGGGAGCTTACTTGCTCACCCCAAGTGATCTGGAAACTACTCTAAGAATAATGGGTTGAGCTAGGCCAGAAGCTGCTAGACATCAACTGACTATGAGGCTTTGTCTTCACTTACTTCATCCTCATTTACTTCCACTATACAGGACTCTACTCCAGGTGCTGCCAGGTCATGTTCCTTCCTAAACTTATCTGGTCTACTTGTTGTTGCTTAAATTTGGGATAAAGAGGAATAGGCACCATCTCTGAACTGTAACCAAGTCCAGGGCTGCACACACATTGTTGAGCAACTAAACAACTGACTAAACACTAACTGAACTCCTCCCACCTGGGTACCTATATCTATACCCTCTGGCCCTACCTTAGTTGCCTAGTTAACCACTCTTGCCTTGCACAGCACATTAACTTTTAGGTTATGGATCAACATTATGTCTTAGAATTTTTATACACATCATCTTGACACAATAGTTATATTGCCCATAACAAATAATGGCTTCTATAATCAATACACTCGGGCCCAAATGAATTTAGGAGGGTACACTCCTGTACAATACATTCTCCCCCTCCTAAAAGGAAACTTTCCTCTGTGTCTGGTGTCATCAGCAAGGAAGGTAGCTACGGATAAAGGCATGGCACAGATGACAAAACATAACATTTTCCTCATTCAATGGTGAGGTAGCATAAATACAATATAAACCGTCTATCATATTAGGGTTGTATCCAGATACTATTTCAGATTCTAAAAGACAATAATAAAATGTCCAACTTTTTTAGCATGTAAAGGGAAATAAATAAGGGAAAATGTCCTTGGAATATAAACTTTGGATAAAGGAAGGGATTGAACTTAGACAATGTCCATGCAGCTCTTTTGCACAGAGTTCTCGTAGGCATTGTAATGGAGAAATGGAGGTCTAGCAGCTAAATCTGGAGGTAGAAACAAGTGTACACAAAGTACACACTGATGGGTTGCACATCCCACCAGGGTTCACATTCTTGATGAGGATGACAAAACTTTTTAAGGATCATAGAACCAGCCCAAAGAGAAACATTTTGTCCAAAATGGTCTCAACATGGGCTTGCAGCCCTACCTGGGGAAATGTCACAGTCCTTGCAGTGGGGGCTTAATTAACCTGTCCATCAAGTCCCGGTAGTAATGAATCTCAATGGGAAATGCACAGGGACAGGTCCACCGCATTGATGTTTGGGGCATATGGGATGGTTCCCTGCAACTGCACCAGGTTTCCCATCATCACCATAGGCAAAACTCCAGCTGATGATTGAGCAGCACCAGCTCCCAAAAAGGTGAAGGTGAACCACTCTGCAGTTCACAAACACAGCATGGCCAATACCATCCTCAATAACGAACCTGAAGCAGGCCAGGAACTCACGGACTGTACCTTCTGTCCAGTTGTAGCAGAACCACTCTCCTTCAAAGGTCAGGTCATTCACAAACTCAGCGGCATCTTTCTCCAGCTCACGCTGCTGTTGGATGCTGGAGCAGGCTTTCAGGCCAGGCCCCGCACATCGCATTAAGCCTCCAGCACCCAAAGTGGTAGCAGGTGGAGATTCTTCTGGCTCAGCTGAGGGGCCTTTCTGCAGTAAAGAAAACTTGGTGAGAGCATCTGCCTCATCGCCAAAGAACCAGGCACATTCAGGCACACAGATGTCAGGAGATCATTAGCACGGCATGCGTTCTGATTACGTAAAGTCAGTTCAAACAGCACAAGTGTCACCATAGTTTTTCCTTCATTACGTGTATACATCAACAGCCAGACATGGCTACTAATAAAATCTATAAGAGAGCTACTCCAATATTAACATTATATTAAGGAATTGCTATTTCCTGGTATAATGCACAGAGTGGTTCCCAATTCTAAATTTGACTTTAAAAAGACATTTACAGTGCAATCCTTTGAGACCACATACAAAGCAAATCCCTGTGACACTTGACAACATTAGTAAATATATTCACACTCAAGTCTAAGAACACAGTATCTGTCAAAGTTCTATAAAGAAAAATTCAGAGTGGTACATGTTCTGACAATTTGAGCCTTCTTATCTCTATTTAATAGTCAAGTTATTTCGATTTGGGACTGCAGCTGTGAAGGATACAGATAGAAGAAGATTCCTTGATTTTCACTTCAATCAGAACTCACTTAGCTATTTATGACCTCTGTGGGTGAGTGTCACTATACACTTTAAACCTAGCCAACTCAGGTCAGCAATAAATGGGGTGAAGAGTTCATAGACGCTCTGTGCTGTAAAATCTTCATAGCTGCAGGATGTTGACTTTAAGCTACTTCAATTATTCATATATCTAAAAAACTTCATAACATATTTATATATAGACAAATATATATATATATATATATATATATATATACACACACACACACATATATATATAGATAGATAGATAGATAGATAGATAGACTATTCTATATTATGTATGTGTATTTTTATATTATTATAAAATATTATATTTATATATATATATATATATATATATAAAAGCTAGAGATTGATCAGACTCAAAAGGTCATTCTTTGAAGTTTGATTTTAAGTTCTGTAATAATTAATGTACCATATCTCATCAAAAAAACAAAACAGATATACTGTGCTTGTACTCAAACTTGATAAGACTTCCCACAGTCTTTCACCTTCTTTGTATCTTTGTAATAGTAATAAATATCTGTGTGATATGCATTTTATTAAAGTATCATGGACTTTGAACTAAAATCTTAATAGACTGCTAACATTTTACATTGGTCTTATAGGAAGAGCTTTAAAGGGAACTTGTCAGCTGGTTCATGCTGCTTCAATGACAGGTTTTACTCTGAAACACTAAGGTATTTCAAAATAAAACACCAGGTAAATTTGGGCAGGGGAGAGGTAGAAGCCACTGCAGCCAGGAAAAATAAATCCAATACATAGATTCTCCCCACCCCGTCAGCTTAACTGACAGATCTCTCCCCTGTTCTCCAATAGGGCAAGTGGAGGTCACGTGCCACTAATTTAAATAAGTGTTTGGAGGTGAACAACTCCAAACAGTTATGTAAGTAGAGGCACACGTCCTCTGCAGTCAATCAGCAGCTGCAGCAATGAGGTCGCTGTGCAGAAGTAGAAGAAAAATTTTTTTTCTTTTTTTATTGGGGCCCCAGAAGCTACGACCTAGAAAACCCCTTTAAGCAGAGCTAGGGGGGGGAAAACCCAAAAAATTTGGGATCTCTCCCCTCCTCCCTGGCCCAAACTTCACCAGGGTTTAATATGAAATCCCCTTGGGCATTTCATGGTAAAACCCACATCATCAGAACCGGGAAACCGGCAGTTATTTCATGCTGCTTGTCATTCAGGCAGCATAAACCAACTGATAGGTTCCCTTTAAACTTTAATGTTCGTATCCCTTGGGTTTACTCCAGTTATATATATTGTTATGGGCATGATTCTGTTACTTAGGAAAAGGACCTTACATTTCACCTTTAGCATATCCTTTTCCCTGCCACTTCACAAATATTGCCACTTCACCAATCTGTCAAGAAAAAGCCCGCCCCGCCGGCCCACTCAAGGGTCGAAGGGCCTGACTTGGGGGTGTATCGTGAAAGGTCCCCAATAGGGGTTCCACTTTTAAACCCCTGTCCACACGGGCACAGGGGAACCGGGGAGACGAGAGAATACTTTCCCTCGTCCAGAATCCTGAACAGCTCCCACCGTTTCTAGTTTATTATAAGCCCGGTATTACCGACTTATAACAAGGCCAAAACCACCCTTTGGGGGTTTAGCATATACTATAGCCCGAGTACACGGGGTGTAGGCCCATGATCAAGAAGACTACTCGATTAAAGTTTATGATTTTTAATTAGCCTCGGGGGGCCACTAGACAGGGGAATTGTACAGAATGATTATATACAAGTAAAAGTCAGAGGTGAAATAAAAGTATGGGGTTCAGACAAAGGCAGTAAAATGTGTCCATTACCTTTTGGTGTCGCCACAGGGGGCTTATTGGGCCCGGCTTTTGCGTGTGGATGCTCCGGAAAAAGCCTTTTAAAACCCCCCTTCCGGATAACAGTTGGCATGTCGCACCCTTGGCCTCCAGGACACCGCTCTCTCTTTGGTTTTTCTTCCTACCTCTCTGACCGTCCCTTTGTTTTTCCATTTTCTATCTCCTCTCCTCTTCCTCTTGCTGTTGGGGTTCCCCCAGGGATGGTTTTTGGTCCCCTTCTTTTTTTACTCTACCACCCCCATTGGACAAACCATCACAGATTGGGGTTCCAAAACCCTCTACCCCAAACCTTCTACGCATACACCCCCTCCCCGAGACATACTCCTGCCCCGCTACAAAAAAACCGTGAGTTGTCCGTGTCCTCTTTACTCATGTCCTCTCTCTATCTGAAAAATAAACCTCACTAAAACCGAATTTTTTTTTTTCCATATCTTCAACCAACCCTACCTGCTTTTCTGTTCAGTGTTGGACCCCCCAAACTCCCAGGGAACAGGCCCGCTTCTTGTGGTTATATAGTTTTTTAATCTGTCTTTCACCCATATTCCAAACCCCCCTTTCCCCCCTCCTTATCTACACCTCAAGAAATTCCAAAATCCATACTTTTTCCCTGTGAAACAGCTCAAACCTATTGTTGCTCCATTTATTCTCGTCTTGACTACTGCAATCCCTTCTTATCGGTCTCCCTCTTGTAAATCTTCCTCTCCAATCTTTTCCTGAATGGCGCCAGACCCCTTTTTTTTTTTTTTCCTGTCACTATTTGATGCCTTACCCTGTGTCATACTGCCTGGTTGCCCCTTCAGTACAGGATACAAAATAAAATCTCACTTCACCATATAGCTCTCCACTATTCTGCACCACACTACATTTCCTCTCTCATCTCTGTCTACCACCCTACCCGTGCTCTCCGCTCTGCTGATGATATCAGATTACATGTCTTAGTCATCCGAACCTCCCATGCCCGTCTCAAAGATTTCACACGTGAGGCGCCAATTCTCTGGAAAAATGCTACCCCGGGGGACAATCAGAAACACTCACAACCCTCACAGTTTTAAGAGGGCCCTAAGAACACATTTTCCCTCAGGCTGGCAAATCAAGATCCCTACTTGCTAACCCCCCCCTGCTCTCCCACCTATCTGTCAATCCCAACACTAGGGCACTCACAGGCTATTATCTGTATATAGATGTACTGTCAAGGGGGGCAGGTCACCCAAAATTTTATGTAAACCACCTCGTATTTATGTAACATGGCTGGACCACTGTAAAAATGAGCACTTCTTAACCCTTTTTCTCACCCATACACCATAATAGATGTAAGCTCTCGCGAGCAGGGTCATCACACCTTGTGTCTCCCTTTCTAAGTTCTTTTAATGTGTAATGTCTGTATGTATACCCTCTAAATTGTAAAGTGCTGCGGAATATGTTGGCGCTATATAAATAAAAATTATTATTATTATTATTGGTTCTCCACTATTTAAATGGTTACAATAGGTTCAGTAAATTTGTCAGTAGAAGTACATTCTATTTCAAGTTCTCACAGTTCTCAAGATTTCTGCTTACAGCCATTTAAAAGGTACTTTCATTGCTTACTTTCAAGAAATGAAAATCCGTCCTGCGTATGTGGTGGACACAAGACAGAGCTCTCATACACATAATGTAACTGATATCAGTAGAGACGAGCGAGAGCTAAAAAATTTGAGAAATTCGGGCTAAATGCTGAAACAGACACCGAACCCCCCAATTAAGGTAAAAGGGAAGATAAATATTAAAGGTTTAAAATTTTATAACTAACACAGGGAGGAAAAGGGCCACAATTTTCTTCCATAAGAGAAAAAACTGGTTACGTGGTCAACTTAGTGAAGAAAAATTTGGCTCTAAGGGTCACGGGAAAAAATTTCACAGGCTAAAAAAAATTTATTTCATTTCTGGGGGCAAAAATAAAAGGTGGGAACAGCGTACCCACAGGAGGTGCACCCGGTTTGGAAGCTGCTAGGGGCCCCACTTTGACACATAAGAAAAACATTTGGTATTGGAAAGGGACAGGGAAAAATTTGGAAGGAGTTTCCCCTATCGGGGGGAAAAAAAAGGAAAAACTTTTGGGGTAAATAATGTGGTGCGCAAAAGAACACCCAAAGGGGGAACACGGGGTTTCCCAAACTGGCAAAGGCTGAAATTTTAAGGGGGGTGCGGTGGGGCCCAAAAAGCTGCCTTCAGCATCTTTTAAACCCATTTAAGAACCCCATGAAGCTAAATCAAAATGGGGTCCCCACCCAAATTACTATTTCCCTATTTTTAACAAAATCCCCGGGGCCCCTTTTTTTGTTTGGGGCCCAACTGACGGGAAAAAACTGTCCTATCGGCACCCTGACAACCCTTTTACAGTAGCTTGACCCCAAAAGTTATTGTATTTTTTTTTCCCCGCTCCCCGGTTTGCGGGGGGCACCTTTTGGCCCCCCCCCCCCCCCCCCCCCCCGGCGCCTCGTTCCTGCCCGCCCCCCTTCCCTCTGCCGGCCCAAGGTGCTGGTGCCCCGCCCCTACCCGGCGCACTTTTTTGAAAATTTTTAAAGGGGCCCAGCTTTCCCCCGGAAAATGGTTAATTCCCGGGGCGTTCCCCTATTTAAGGACCCCTTTTCCCCAAAATTTCTTTTCCTTGCTGGATCTAATGTTGCCCAAAAGCCTTAAAAAATTTTTTCCCCTAAAATATTTTTTTTCCTCGCCTTACCGGTACCAAAACCCCCTTGTTTAGTTTTCAATTTCCCAAACCCTTCTGCCCCCTTTCCCTGACCTTCCTCCCTTTTCCACGAAAAGAACCTTTTCCGCCTGCCCCCTGCCCCTTACTCCCTTTCCCCCACGAAACGTTTCCCTTGGACTAAACGTTTTGTCCCCTTTCGTGAAACCTGGGCCGCCATCGAAAAGCAATTCAGGGTCGGGGGTTTAACGACCTGGTAGCCCCCCACCCCCACCAAAGTCCACCCCGCTTTGCGGCGGGCTCGGGTAAAAAAGGGGGCTACTTGGGATTCCTTTCCCCTTGGCATGGTTTTAAAACTATAAACGTTTTTGCTGTGGCCAGAGGATCCAAAACTACCCCACCGTTAAAAGTTGGGATCCCCCCATGGATCCCCCCCAAGGTGCCCCCTGCCAGGCCTCGCGGATCTCACGACCATTGTCCCCCAAAACAGTCGCAGCAGATCGGGGCAAAAAAGGGTTAAAGAAAAATGGGTCAGCGGGACTCCCATGTTTGCGCCCCAACTCCTGGCCTCCCAGCAGCACATCCCCCCCTTTTTTGGGCCGGTGATTCCAACACCCCCGGCTGTCCCCCCTGGAAACCCGTGGGCCCAAAAACTTCGCCTTCCACTCCCTTTCCCAAAGTTCGACGGGGGTTGAAAGCTCTGTAGGGGTTTTCATCACGCAGTGCCCATCCGGGGACCCGGGGGGGCCCGACCGTTTCCCACTGAAAGGGTTTCGAAGGTGGCTTCGGGGGGAAAACCTTTCGTGGGGGTTTAAGGGGCCCTGGCCTGGGCGTTTGCCTACGGGCCCTTTCATCTCTAATTTCCCCGCAGCGTTTTTGAGGGGGCCTTTGTGCGAGCCATTTCCGCGGAAGGGGCCTACTAAACCTACCCAAAGGGGGAACTCCTCCAAAGGGGATTATTCGGTTCAATTCCGCCCCCTAGCCCCCCAGCTCTCATGGTTTACGGGGCCTCTGCCCCCGTTTAAAAAGGGGCCTTGTAAAGCAGAGTAAAGGGACGGCCCCTTGCAGTTTAAGAGATTTTCCCAAATTTCCCTGAGTGAACACCCCCATCTAGCCCTTTTTGCATAGAGGGTGCTTTTTTTACAGAGGACAGCGGGAGTTTTCCCATAAAAACAGGGGGGTTTTTGGGCACAACCCCGCCGTTTACCAAAGGCTAGCTCCTTTTTTTTCAGAGATCTCCGCTTTTCCTCCCCCACAGTTGTCCACTGAGGAAACCCAAAGCAGGTGGATCGGGGCCCCCTTTGTGGGAAATCAAAACCCCAATCCCGTCGCAGGGGGGAGAACCTCTGCCCTTTTACGGGCGCCAGCCCGGACCATTTCCGTATGATTTGGGGCTCACGTCCTCATGGGGGGGGGAAACGCTCGCCCCTGGGACCCCGTGGGAAGGGGGCCCCTGGGTGCCAGCCCCCCTCCCCCGGGTCTGCTGTTGTAGGGGGGGGGTTACAAGGGAATGTGGGCCTACCCTTTCGGCCTTTAAACCTTTTCCTGGACTCCGGCTCCGCCGGGAACTTTTTTCCCATCCCTTTCCCGGGTGCCTTCGTAATCGTTTTGCTGGTGTTTCCGCCTGGAAAAACCCCGTTGCTTATCTCTTCCGTCATTGGGGAGCTTCTCACCCGACCCCATTCAGTTTATCACCGGGGCCCGTAAACCCCTCCGTTATGGGCCCGCCCAAAACAGGGAGAAGTTTCCCCCTTTCACGCCCTGCCTCGTGCTTTTTTCGGGATCCTTTTTGGGGCTAGGCGGGCGAAAGGGGTCACGCCCCAAACCCCTTGTTTGGGAAGAAAAGGCCCGAAGTCCAAATTTGGGGGATCGGAGGTGCCAATCTTGTTTGGGGGGCACCACCCCCGGGTGCCCCCATCTTTTCCCCCCCCCAGCCCGCCCTAAAGTTTCTTAAAGGGTCCCCCAGGGGAAAACCGGGAAATTTTGGAATTTTATTTCGGAGAAACAGGGCTGTAAGTTAAAACCCCCAAAGGGCCCCGTATAAACGTCCAATAGATCTCCCCCCCGGGAAAACCAGCCCCCCACGGGGTAGGGTCAAATTCCTTTCTCTCTGTCCCCAAGACCCGGGCCTGTCGGCCTATATACGGAGAATTTTTTCAAAAGGTTTCTTTACCCAAATCCTTTCCCCCCCCGGGTGCCGGCTTCTTCTTCCCCCCAAAAAAAAGACGGTCTCCCCCAGCCCTTTGCATGGGTTTAACAGGGGGCAAAACCCAAGATCAACGGGGGAAGAATGTTACCCCTACTCCTGATATTGAGCTTTTGACCGCCCCCAAATGGACCCAAGGGTTCTTCACCAAATTTAAATCTACGGGGGAGCCAAAAAACCCATCAGAATTCGAGGGGGGGGGATGAAGGGAAAAACGGCTTTTCAACACAGGGGAAACGGGCCATTTCGAGAAATCTCGTGATCCCTTTTTGGGAAACAAATCCCAATTCCCCAGCCGATTCTTAATTTCGTCAATGACTATTTGGGGACTTGCGGGTACACCTGCGTCATTGTATACCTGGACGAAAATTTTTCTGCTGACATCCCAGTCCCCATCGGTTACAAGTAGCCGGGTCCTCCGACGCCTGCGGGGAAATTTGGGAAACTGTATACCAATTTTGGAAAGGGGCCCTTTTTCTAAACCAGGCCACCCTTTCCTTTTTCCCCTGGGGTACAATAGTCTTGATCAGATCTAAAAATTTGGCCCCCAGCAAAACCCCTCTGCGACCACAGGGGCCCCACGACCTGTCGCTTCCCGGGGCGATTACGCTTTCAAAGGATTCGCCAAAAAACCCCAAGCAGTTTTTTCCCCCACTTTTCTACGGCTTTTTGGTTTTCCCATCGGGGCTTTAAACCCAGAAAAGAACGCAAAACCGAAATGTTTGGCCCCCGCCCAAACCGGGGAAGCATTTCCCGACTGAAGACAGCTTTTCTCCTTGAAACCTTTTTTTTTGGTCCCCCGGGAAATCCAGAAAGACCCTTCACCCTTGAGGTAAGGGCGTTTTCCGTGGGAGCAGGGGGGGCCCTTTGCCCCCAGAAGGGCCCAAGGGCCCAAGACCGTAAAATCTTTTTTTTTTGGGAAGACCTTCCTTCCGGCAGAACAAAATTTGCCTTTGGAATGGGGAGCTGTTGGCCTTTTAAAATTTGGGCCATGAAAGAGTGGCGTCATCTTTTGGGGGAGCTCGACATCCGTTTAAAACGTTTTACAAGACCAAAGAATCTCCAATACCTCCAGACCCCACGCCTAAATCCTCCCCACCCCCCGGGGTGGTCTCTTTTTTTTTCTCTCGCTTTCGATTTTAAGACCATTTTCCGATTTGGCCGGAAAAATGTCAAGGCGGGATGCCCTTTCACCCGTTGTTTCTGAAAATTCCCCGGGAGGGAACCTTTTGGGGCCAGCAATCATTGCCCTGAAGGGCGGGTTTCCATTTTGGCTCCGGGTGGATCCCCCGTAGTGTCCCCCCCGGGGCCCAAAACCCTATGTGGTCCTCCCAATCAGGAAGAGAATTCTGGGTTGGGGAACATAGTTTCCTTCGGGCCCCGGCCCCCCCGGGTACGAAAATCCAAAAGGGCCCTAAATTTTCCGCCCACTACTGGGGGGCCCAAACTCTCCCCCAAGGGTGTCAAGGACTTTGTTCTCTCCTTTCCCACTGTCCCCAAAAACAACTCCCCCGCCCTAGGCCCACGGGGCTCCAAAGTCCCCTCTACCTGTTTCCGGGGGGGCCCCAAAGGACACAAAATAGGAAAGGACTTAAATCACGGACCTTCCTCCTTTTTGGGGGGAAAACCCCGGGTCACGGGGGGTGGTCATTGGCCCGGGATTTTAAAAAGATGTCCCCCCCTTTTTTGCCGCTTCCTTTTCCTCCCTTCTGCCCCCAATTGGCGGCCTTTTTTTCCATAATATTTTTCGCCCCCTTTGGTTTTAAACCATCCCCAATTTTTTCTCGTTTCGTGACCCCAAATTTTGGGTCCTAAATTTTGGTTTCCCCTATTTTCCCCGCGTGCAAATCAACTAGATTTTTCATCTTTTGTATCACCCCAACCATGGGCAGGTGGAGAGAGTAAACCAATCTTGGGGGATATTTTAACCACTTTGTGCCCCGGAGGGCCGGGGCCCGACGGGTTCCGAACTGCTTCCAGGGGCCCCGATTTCTCATTTTAAAAAAGGGGGTTTCAACTCCTTTTCCTTGTGGTTTATGGTCGCCCACCCAGGGCCCGGGGCCCCCCCCTTTTGGGGCCTCAGCCTCCGAGGTTCTCCCCGGGGGAAAAACCGGGTTTGGGGGGATATGGGGGTCATTTGGCGAGAGACCCGAAAACTTTACTCCAGGCTTCACCCCCTTAAATTTCCCAATCCCTGACAAGAGGAGCCCTTTTCCCCAACTTTCCCTCCCAGGGGATAAAGGGTGGCTTTTCCGTTCCCAAATTTCCCCCAAATTTTTGCCTCAAGGTCCTATAAATTTTGGGTTTTCCCCCCGGTTTTTCGGGGCCCGTTCGGGTACTTCGGCAACTGAATCCGGTGCCCCTAAAAGTTTCTGCCTTCCCCATCTCTCCCGGATTCCTAAACCCTTTTCACATCTCCCCCTAAAGCCTCCTGGTCTTGCCCGGTTTTCCCAGAGGGGCGCTGCCCGTCCCCCGGTTGGTCCCCTGTTTTTTGAAGTAAAGGACATCTTAGACATGAAGACCTTCGGGGAAAGGGTTTTCTTTCTTGTAGATTGGAGACTTCGGCCCGAAGAGAGGGTCCGGGGAAACCCAAAGGTCCAACATCCTAATCGGATTGCTCCTAAGTTCCTTCACCAAAAAAAGAGGGGGAGCCCAAAAGGGGGGGCGTACGTAGGGTTTCCCCCCCCCTCGGCCCCGGGTTCGGGGGCGCACCCGTGGGCCCCCCCCCCCCCCCCCCCCGGGCACCTCCCGGGGTCGGGTGCCCCCGCGGGCCGGGGGACGCCCCGGGGGTCCGTCCTGCCGGGGACTCACCGGGCCTCGTTCCCTGTCCCACTGCGTTCTGCCACCAAGGCGGCGTCCCCGCCCCCTAGCGCGCGCTTTTTTTTTTAATTTAAAGGGGCCACGCCCCGGTAATTTGGTTTAAATTTCCGGGCGCTTCCCCTTTTTAAGGATCTGTCGCAATCATTCCTTTGGTTTCTATGTTCCCCGACCCTTTAGAGAAAGCATTCCAAAGTATATTCTCGCCTTACCGTGCCCAAAACCTTTGCACGTTTCTCAACTGAACATCTGCCGCCTGCCCGACCCCCCTGCCCTTTAGACCACTCCTTGCCGCCTGCCCTGACCTTACTGCCTGCCCACGACTCGATTATTGGAAAACGATTCTGACCTCGCTGCACCTCTGCCCCCTTTGCAAGAAGTAAAGTCAGGGGTAAAACCTGGTACCCACCCGCAGCAAGTCCATCCCACTTTGCGGCGGGCTCTGGGGAAAACCCGGGGGCTACTTAATTTCCGTTCCCTGGCGTGGCTTTAACTACACCCTTGGGGGTCCCGAGGATCCATACCCAGCCGTTCCCGTTATCTTTTGGACACTCAAATAAAATTTCCCACGAACAAATGGTTTTTAAAAATAAGATTTATTTCAAAGGCCCTTTTTTTTTGGTATCTTTTACTTTTTGACCCCCCAAAACCAGCAAAAATCTTTTTTTGGGACACTCAAAATAAATTTGCATAAAGAAATGAGTTTTGAAATGAGATTTTTTCAATGGGACAAAATAAGGGTTTTTTACAACGCCTGACCCCAAAAAACCAGAAACCCTTTTTTGACACCAATCAAACTTAAAGACAAATTAGATTTTAAATAACTTTTCTTTCAAGAAGGACATTTGCTAACAGTTTTTCTTCTGCAGTAGCGGGACCGAAAAAAAATGCAAAAATTGCTTTGGGCATCAAAATAAAGGGGGAAAAGATCACCCAAAGCAATATAAAAAACCCTAACTATTGCTGTCTTTGATTTCCTAAGTTACTGTACCCCCCCTCCCACAAATCAAACTAGTGCCCCAAACCAGGGGTGCCAATAGGGCAGTACTCCTGTCACGGGCCCTAATCAAAAAGGGGCCCACAAATATGTAAAAAAACAAGAACGATTAATGGTTGGGTCCCCATTTGATTGGGCTGTATGGGGCCCTGAAATGCTGGCTGATGCTTCAGTTCCACCCAGGTACCCTTCTCCTTGGCTTCCTTTTTCTTCCTCCCTTGATCTGCTTGTTCACAATTATACCCACAGCATGCTGTGTAACATTGTAGATCCTGCCATGGTCTTGCCATGATAGCATTTATGTGGCATGTCTTTTTTTATGGTGCCCCTACTCTTATGTACACAAAGTCCCCCTTTTTGTAGTTGCACATTATTTTGACAAAGGGACAACTCCATGTTTACGGAAGGGTCTGGAGAACTGTAAGGGTTTCCCCGCCTTTTGTCTCTTGTTTCGGATTTTCGCCCCCTTAAAAATGGCGATTTCCAGCAGGGAAAAAGAAGACCGCTTCCTTCCCTTCTGACGGCATAGCGTTTTGGGGTAAGAGTAACAAAATCATCCCTTTTGGCCTCTTGATCTTTTGAAATTCCTTGTGACCCCAAACCCCATTTTGTCATAAAAAGAAATTTAATATGGATTATTTGTGGTTTTTTATTAGGGGACATTTGGAAAAGGTTTTCTTTGGTTTTGGGTGTGATGATGTGACAAATTTGTGGTTTGGGGCTGAAGGGGGAAAAGGAGGTAAAACCCTGGGTGCAGGCTTTTTTAACCAGAAGAACAGATTGCGCCACTTTCAAAAATGAGACTCACAGGGAAGAACCAAGCAATGACAGGCCTGATGGTCTGCCATGATGAAATGCTCACTTATGTTTGTTCAGAAACGGAAGGAGTGCCTTGTTGTACCTTTTAACTCCAAATCCCAAAACCCCTCTTTGCTCG
>JAODAL010033220.1:0-45852 GCA_025379985.1 Phyllomedusa bahiana | reverse complement strand
ATTGTGCCACTCCTTGACCCATGCGCTGTGTGGCGCGCCTTGACCTCGAATCTCTGTCATTGTGCCACTCTGTGGCCTACTCCTGTTTTTGCTACCTTCAGAATGTCATTGTTCAACTGCCTGACCTCATGCTGTTGCTGTGGCTGCTGCCTTGCCCTCCACACTGTGTCATTGTGCCACTCTCTGACCTCATGCTGCTGCTGCTGTGACCTCCACTCTCTGTCATTGTGCCACTGTCTGACCTCATGCTGCTGCTGCAGTGCCCTCCACACTGTGTCATTGTGCCACTCTCTGACCTCATACTGCTGCTGCTGTGACCTCCCCTCTCTGTCATTGTTGCACTCTGTGGCCTACTACTCTGTTGCCACCTCCAGAATGTCATTGTGCCACTGCCTGACCTCATGCTGCTGCAGTGGCTGCTGCCGTGCCCTAAACACTCTGTCATTGTGCCACTTTCTGACCTCATGCTGATGCTGTGGCTGCAGCTGTGCACTACACACTATGTCATTTTGCCCCTAAGTGGCCTACGCCTGTTGTTGCCACCTCCAGAATGTCATTGTGCCCCTGTGTGACCTCATGCTGCTGCTGTGGCTGTTGCCGTAACCTCCACACTGTGTTATTGTGCCACCTGTGCCTACTCCTGTTTTTGCCACCTCCAGAATGTCATTGTGGCACTCTCTGACCTCATGCTGTTGTGGCTGCCGCCGTCACCTCCACACTCTGTTACTGATGTTGCCACCTGAGCCCTCAGCTTGTTTTTTTCCAGCTGCCGCTGCCATGACATTCCGGCTTCAGTTTTTTGGTCAGTTTTGCCCTCTTAAGTGCCCAGGGAATTTTATAGTGAAGCGATTTTAAGAGCGGCGTGTCATACTAAAACACAACATTGTATGAAGACCAAACAAAGCTCCCTCTGCATTTTTAAGCATGGCAAAAACGTTCTACAGCACCCGCGGGCTCTGTGAAGCCTGGAAATAGCTTTTTTTTTAACGCGATTCGTCCCGAAGTAATTCGGACAAAAAACAAATTTTTGAGAAATTTTCCCATCTCTACCCCGCAGTTTGCTGATTTGCCTGGCTAGTGACAGCCGAATAGTCACCATCTGGGAGAGAGATGACTTCTGGCTCCCCACCCTTTTGGACCCTCGCTACTGGTCCAAAATGGGAGCTGTTTTTCCACCTGCCGAGAGGGAGGAGAAACTCACGTACTATAGAGAAATCCTACGTAGTCAGTTGGCCACTGCCTATGTGCGCCATCGTGCGTCCTCTGGCAGTTCTGACTGGGGGGTTTCTCATCGCTCACGTACCACTGCCTCGGCTGCTGTGGGGAGGTGGGGGGTAGTAGCTCTTCAGCTGCAGCCTAAGTCTGGAGTCTTTGATGAGCAGCTTCCTTCACCCGCCTAGTGAGAAAAGTACTCAACAGCAGCAGGACCTGGAACAGACCCTGAACTAGCAGGTGGTGGCCTACTTGGACAGCACTCTGCCACCCCAGGTAGAAGAACCGCTGGACTACTTGGCATTAGTGTTGAGCGATTTTTATCGACAAAGTTGAAATCGGCAAGTTTTTTATGGTGATCGAAATTTTCAGATCATGCGATAATTAAGGTTGAAATCTGTGCATCATCTATTAAGATCGCGCCATTTTCGCGCTTCCTGTCCATTTTGGCGGGCCCGAAAATCAGATTACAAATAGAGCAGGGTGAGATGTGTGTGCACATCATGACTGGGATGTGTATGGTTGCGAATGGCTGGAAAAATCACATGACCTCGTTTTAACATAGAACAAACCGTTCCTGTTTAGCCTTAGTTTCTCTCACGTCTCATAGGGAAAAGGACGTGCGCTCTGCCCTTGGGCCCAAAAAAACTTAGCGTATTTAGTCTATTTCTGCACAGAGAAACCTCTACTATTAGCTGTGATCCTTCCAATTTAGTTAGATTAGAGATTTTAAGATTTTTGTTTTTTAGCTAAAATTTTAAAGGGCCATCTACCCTGAAAAAGTCAGGGGAGGAGCGGGGGGGGGGCCCCGGGGGCAACAAGTAAGCTCTATCTATAAAAACACTGGTAAATTCCCCCAAGACTAGTGTAGACATTGCACTGCAAATCTTTATTATAAAGTTTGCTATTGAAAAAATTTCCCGGGTATTGGGCACCTGAACTATTTGGGAAAACACATTTTTAATAACTGCAGGGCCTTGTTGTGCAAAACCCACTTTTATTAATCATATACATTTTAGTAGGTGTTCTTCAATTTTTCCCCTTTCCCCTGTGTTTATATATCCCCCTTGCATTTTAAATTACAATCCCGCAATCTTGTAGTCAGCACAGGTTTTTTGTTGCCAAAAAAACGTGTATCATCGAAAACATAAAAGATAGTGTTTTTTTGACTTTTGCCACCCAGCTTTGTTATTGACGCAGCATCCACTAAATCTTAAAAAGCAATTCATATCCCACAGGTGAATTGAAAGGGGGAAAAAAAACCCCTTATTATACGAAAACATAACAATACTGTTTTTTTGCTTTTGGGCACCCAGCTTTGTTTATTTACGCAGCATCCACGTAAATCTAAAACAGAATTTAATCACCAGGTGAATTGAAAGGGGAAAAAATACCGTGTTTATATGAAAACATACAGATACTTTTTTTGACTTTTGGCACCCCGCTTTGTTCATTTACGCAGCATCCAGTAAACTTAAAACGCAATTTTATAGCACCCCAGGGGAATTTAAGTGAAAAATAACCCGGGTTTTTACGAAAACATAAAAAGATAGTGTTTTTTGACTTTTTCGCACCCAGCTTTTTTCATTACGCAATCCACAAAAATTTAAAACGCAATTTATGTACCCCAGTGAATTGAAATGCAAAAAAATACCGGGATTACGAAAAAAAAACGATCTTTTTTTGACTTTGCGCACCCCCTTTGTTCATTGACGCAGCTCAGTAAAATTTTAAAACAGCAATTCCCTTAGTCACCACAGGGGAATTGAAAGGGGCAAAAAACCGGTATTACAAAAAAAAAAACAATAGTTTTTTTGCTTTTGCGCACCCAGCTTTTTTCATTGACGCGCATCCCGTAAATCTTAAAAAACAATTCTATAGTCACCACAGGTGAATTTAAAGGGCAAAAAATTTCCCCTGTATTATACGAAACAAACAGATACGTTTTTTGACTTTTGCGCACCAGCTTTTTTCATTTACGCAGCTCACGTAATTTTAAAACCAATTTATAGTCACCACAGGTGAATTGAAAGGTAAAAAATTTATAAACAAAAAAAAAAAAAAAACAAAAAAAGGTTTTTTTACTTTGGAAAAAGCTTTTTCCCGCGGCAAAAAAAAAAAAAAGCCCCCAATTAAAAAAACAAAAAAACCCTTATTAACCCAAAATTTTTTATTTTTCCCCCAAATTCTTTGTTAAAAAACAGCAATTCTATAGTCACCAAGGTGAATTGAAAGTGCAAAAAAATACCGTGTATTATACAAAACATAACAGATACATGTTTTTTGACTTTTTTCGCACCCCTTTGTTCATTGAGCAGCTTCCACGTAAATCTTAAAAAACTTTTTATAGTACCATAGGGGAATTTAAAAAGGGCAAAAAATTTATTGTATTATACGAAAAACTTTAAAAATACGTGTTTTTTTTCACTTTTGCCCTCCATTTTTGATAGAACCTTTCAGTTAAATTTGAACCGCAATTTTGTTTTGATTAGGGGATTTGGAATAGCTGGATTTGCCTGTTTTAAAAAAAAGACTTTCCAAAACATTTTTATACCTTTTCAAATTTTTAATTTTAAAAAGGACGAAAAGAGGGGGTAAGGGCAAAAAGGGGGGGAGCACATAGGGAGAGGGGAGAGAAGGGGCCCTTCCAGTGCTGGGGACACCGCATGCCGCGGATCGTCAGTTGAGGACCGTCAGGGCGTCTCACTGGGTCAGGGGCCCCGTGAATCTAAGTAACAACATCGTCGCCAATCTTCCTTCAGTGTTAAAGCAACCCCTCTAGCATCTTTTCCCCTCGTCCTTCCCGGGCACGGCCACAAATTCGTCTCAACATCATCAGCATCCCTCCACATGAAGCAACCCAAATGTCAAAAAGTGTACCACCACTGTGGATAAAACCATTGTCTGAAACCTCTTTGATAACCAAATGCAGTTGGGGTCAAAGGCATGTTAAAAGACAAGAGGATGATTTTGTTGCTCTGACCCCAATTTTCTGATGCCATCAGAGGGGTGAAGGGAAACCGGTCAAATCGCAAAAATCCCCGGGGGGGTCGGGAACACCTTGCGTGCCCCTTGCTTGTAGCCCCCAGCTTCTGGGGCAGAAAGTCAGGACGACCAAGTCACCTGGTTATATGATGACGCATTGTGGATCCCCGGCTTTTCCGCGAAATTTGCTTTCGAGCGCTTCATCTGGGGAGGAGAAGCGATGTGGTCTGTCAAAAACGGGTCGGGCCCACAAAAAAGGGAGGGGCGGTGAAATCTGCTGTATAATTCCCCCAGCCACGGTCAGCGCAAACCCCGCCCCGTTTTCGCCGTCAAAAAGGTCCGGGACCTCTCAACCCGGGGCCCTTCTTTGAAAAACCCTCCTGTTTTTCCCCCAGGATGTCATATGCCCCTTTGCCGAAAACGCAAAAGGGAAAGGGGCAAAAACCCCTAATGGTTAACCACCACCAACAATGCCCAAACCACATGCAGCGAATGCAGGGAGTTGAAATGGGGGGAAACACGGGCCAAAAAAGGGCCCAGACCGCCCCCGGCCTCCAACCACTGCCCACAACCTCTGTCTCCGCCCCCCCCCCTTTCCTCCGCCACCCCCAACTTTCCCCTTCAGCTGCCTATTTTCTCCAGATTCATATAAAGGGATCACCTTTCCGTTTTTAAAGCCTCCACCGTCCCCCAGTACCACCACACCCCCAAAAACCCATCCTACCCCTTCCCCTTTTCCCCCCCAATTTTGGACGACCTTCACCCGTACAGGGGCCATTCAAAGGCAGCCACCCTTCTGTTTTCCGGGTTTTGGGAGCAAAGAAACACTTTAACCCAAACCATCCCAAAGCCAAAACCCTGAATGGGGCATTGCCGGGCTTTGGCCCGGGAAAATTTGTTGCCTTTCCGTTTTGGGGACACAGATTTGGGTTTCCCCCCACGTCATTGGGCCCCCGCCCCCCCGCCCCCCCCCAAAAACCAAAATTTCCGAGCAGGCATTTCTTTGCCCAAAAAAAGCCGTCCCCCCCCCCTGGCCACCACGGTCATCTAAAATTTCAACGCTTGTCTGCATCCCGTGTTTTCCCCCAAAAATCCTTTTCAAACCACCGACACATTGACTAGTAAACAGGGCCCCCGGCCCCTATATCCTGTGACACTCACCCGGGAGCTGGGGGGATTTTCCCCTGGGGTTAAAGGTGGCCTTTTCAGGCCGGGCCGGCAACCCCTCCTTTAAAACCGCAGGGGGTGGGCAGGGGCCTTTCCCCCAAGGTCCTCTGGTGCATCCCCGTGCCCCAGAGACACCAGGGCCGGGGTTTAAATTTAATCCCCGCCTTGGGGGAAACCCTCCACACCCCAGGTCAGGAGCTGTGGGCGGCTCCCCCCGCAACGAGACCGAGCGCTGGCCCGGTGACAAAGAACCCTTTTGCCCCGGCAAGGTGGGGGGAGAAAAACGGGGGGAATCTGCTGGCCGCCCTTAAGAAAACGGTAGGCCCGGAGCACATCCCTTTCCTGGGACATGTCATAAAAACCCTTTTCGCCAGAAAAAATTTTCTAAAGAGCTAACCCGTCGGACTGCCTGCGGGAAAAAGGGTCGAGGGCTGAGTTCTCACTTCCCCCCGTTCGCCCCCTGCTTCCCTCCCGCCTGGGTGCATTGGGAGCGTCACTCGGCCCCCCCCGTCAACCGTCTCCCTTTTTGAGGGGCAACAAGCTTGGGAAATTTCCCCCCCTCCACATGCCCAGGGGATTGTGGGAGCAGGGCCAAAAAGGCCCTTACGCAGTACTAAGGAAAACATGGCCCCGACAAGCAAAGGTTTCGGGCCTCGGGGTAAAAAAGCCACCGAGAGTGGAGGCAGGTGAAAGACTCTGCACCAACCCCTTTCCAGTTTTAAGAAGCCACCCAAAAGGGGCCCGTGGGGACATGGCCCTTGTCAGCATGACATTGTGGGATCTTTGTTCTAAACATCCCTTTTAACCCCTCTTAAACAACAGGTCCCCGCCCCACGAGGAGGAGGAAGACCAAAAAGATTTCAACTAAAGGAAAACCTTTTCCCCTCCGTCAAATTTCCACAAAAGGGCCCCACAGTTTCTCAAATTTTTTTCCCTCTTCATTTGGGGAGTGGTTCGGTTTCCCGAGCAAATGAAGGCGGCACCCTTTCTCTTGGGGGGCATCATCTAGGGAAGTCAGGGGTGTGTTGGGGCTGGCCCCGGGGGAAGCGGAGGAGGAGGGGGGAGGAGGGATTTTCCTAGACAAAACCCACGGGCCCTTTCCTTGGAAAGGAAAGGGTTGGGCGTGAATTTGGGGGCAAAATAAGGGGAAAATGATTTTTCTAGTGCCCCTCACCCAGAGGCTTGGCAACTCAAGGGTCCCCTCTCTCACATGAGTTCTTGGTTTCGCCCTTTCCTCCCAACAAAGATCCTCGGGATTAAGGGTCAAAAAAGGGAAAAAACAGTTTTCGGGGGGCCACCCTCCTGGATCCCCCGGTTTCAAAACAAAACTTTAGCACTTTCCTTTAACCCCAAATAGAAGGAAAAATTTCCCGGAAATGGAAAAACCTTTTCGGGTTGATCAACTGGGGAAAATCTGGGTTTTTTCCCCCCTTCACGTTCTTCCAAAAGCCCGGTGGAACAACGCCACGACCGGGAAAAGCATAAAATGCCAAGTAGCCAAACGGCAGCAGGGGGACAGCAGGGAAGGGGCAGAAGCCTAATGGGTGACCTCTGGGAACTTTATTTTCCAAACCCCACCCAACGCAAAGGCAATGCAAAACCACACTACAACACCCAAAAAACCCCCTAAGAAACCCCTGTGCACCCACTATCTGCGTCCAAAAACCCGATGTTTTTTGTATGTGTTTTCCCGGGCCCAATAAGACTTTTGGTACCAAAATGGGCGAATGGCCCCAAAACTTTGGGTCGCCACGCCAAAGAGGTGTTGTTTTTGCCCAGCCGCCACAAACCCTATCTGAGGGGGACCTTCAACACCCGCCGGAGGGTCATTACAGACAAACGCATCCGGCTTTTTCCAAAAGATAATGTGGGTTTTTGCTTTATTTATCAAGTTTAATCAAAAGCATGGAAAACTCTGAAAAGAAAGGTTTTGGCCCCCAATTGCCGAGGGTCACCCGATTAGTTTCTGGTTTTTATTAAAATTCCCATTTTCCCTCCAAACAAAAATGGTCCCCCTTGAAAAACTTTTTTTTTTTAAAATGATCATTTCTTACGCCAATTTTTTATTCTCAAAATTTCCCCCCAAAATTCATTTTGCTATTTTGGCTGTTTTGGGAACAAATAAAAGGGCACCCCCAAGGGTTTCCTGACAAAAAACCCTATTTCCCTTTTCCACTTTATTTTAAATTTTTTTACATTGTCCAAAGGTTTTTTGGGGGCCTTTGCCTCACCCAAATTTTAAACCCTGGGTGAAAGTCATTTTTATAATTTTTTGGGGGCATTTGCATGAGAAAACAGCAAAAAAACCCTGGTCCTTTGGAAAAAGAGAAATGTGGGTTCCCAAAGTGGGATTTTTTCCTTCCCAATTTTTTAAAATTGGGGGAGAATCAAAATTTTTAATTTTTTTTTTGGGGCAGTTGCTGTGAGATAAACCCAAAATCCCTTGTCCTTTGGAAAAGAAAAGGGGCTTCTAAGGGGGATTTCTCCCCCAAAAATTTTTAACAGTGGGTAAAGGGCATATTTATAAAACTTTTTTGGGGATGTTGCGTGAAAACACAAAAATCAAAGGTCCTTTGGAACAGAATGTGGGTTTTAAAATGCATTTTCCCCCTTCACAATTTTTTTAACCCCTTTGGGTTTAGAAAAGTTTTTTTTTATTTTTTTTTTGGGTCGGGGTGCTTTGAAATGCAGGGAAAAAAATTCAGGCGTTTATAAAAAATGTTGTTTCTAACAGACCCTTTGGGTTTTTCACAATTAGTCCCGGCTTTTTGGGTCCCTGGGATTTTTGAAATTTTTTTGGGGGATTTTGCTGGGGACCTTGGGAGCTATACTACAGGTTTTCCCATTCTAAAAAAAATTTTTTGTTTCTAACAGACATTTGTTTTTTCACAATGGTCAAGGTGGGTCAAGGGTGATGGTGGCAGAAACGGGAAAAAAGGAAAACCCTGTTTAATTGGGCACATATTGCAAAAAGACTTGTTTTTTTGCAAGATCTTTTCCCTAGCACAATTTCCCCTTTTTTGGGAAAAACCCATTTAAAACAATTAGAAAAGAGAAAACAAAGACATGGGGGGATTCCACCGATTTTTAAAAATGGGGTTTTCCCAAAATTAAAAAACTAAAAAACCGGGATGTACAAAATAGCTTTAAAAAAAAATTCCCCGAATTGTACAAGGGGGGGTAAAGGAAAACTTACCAGATTAGGGTTTTTTCCCCGGGGACATGGAGTATGGGACACGGGCGAGGAAAAAAAATACAGAGACAATTTCCTCCACACGTTGATAAAAAGAAAAAAAAATGCCCAAAAAAAGGGGAACTGGGGTAACAGGGGCGTTCCCCCCAGTATTTCCAAGTTTAAGCCCAATTGGTCCACACTCCCCCCCGGAGGGGGAAGCGCTATCCAGGGATTGGGCTGTTAAAATGAGGGAAAGGGTGGGGTTCTCACACCTTCCCCTTCCGCACTCTGCTTCAAGCACGACATTTTCGTTGCTGCGTCATCAGGGCATTTTAAAACCCGCGTGTTACTAGATGACGGAAAAGCCCCCCTGGGCCCCTCACCGCATCCACAAAATCCCCCCCCTGGGGCATTTCGGGGGCCCAGGACAGGTTTAGGTCCCAATTTCCAGGAAACTAAAATGGTGGGTTTTAAAAACTTTCCTTTTTTCCGGGACTTTTTAAAAAGTGGGGGGCCCTGCATTTGGGGGTCATGCTGTGGGCCCAGACCCGGTATAGTCACTGTCCAGGAAACTAAAAATGGGGGGGTTGAAAGACTCCCCCTTTTTTCCGGCAAATTTTTTTAAAAGTGGGGGTCAATTTCAGTTTTTGTTTCTCATCTTTGGGCCCCGGGCAGGGATAGTCAATTTCCAATTTAAACCCAAATTGGTTTTTTAAAGACTCCCTTTTTTTCCGGGACTTTTTTTAAAATTGGGGGGTTTTGCAGGGGGGTTTTTGGGGGAGCTTTTAAAGGCAAAAGTTGGCAGGCCCCAAAAGGGGGGCAGGGGGATAGTCCCCGGAATGAAGTCCAGTGAAACTAAAAAGGTGGTTAAAGTACTCCTTTTTTTCCCCACCCCTTTTTAAATGTGGGGGTCAAGCAGGGTTTGGGGGTCATGCTGTTGGCCCCAGGACAGGTAAAATTCCCAAAGTCCATGAAACTTTTAAAAGGGGGTTTTAAAGACTCCCCCTTTTTTTCCCGGGGACTTTTTTAAAAGTGGGGGTCATGCAGGTTTTGGGGGGCTAAAGCCCGCGTTTTCCCGGGCAGGGGTATTCAATGTTTCCAATTCAAGTAAAATGATGGTTTCCAATTTTTTCAACTGCCTTTTGGGACTTTTTAATTTTTGGGTGAAGCCCGGTTTAAAGGGTCATGCTGTGGGAAAAAACAGGGATTGAATTGGGGGTTTACTTTTTCCTGGGCCCTTTTTTAGCCTAAGTTTGGGGGCCAAGATTTTAGCAGGATCCAATTTTTAAATGTTGTGGGCGGTTTAATTTCCCGCTTTTCCAGCCCTTTTTTTGGGGTAAGAAGAATGTTTTTTTCCTCCCCAAAAACCTTTAATGCCATCGGAGATATACGACTATCAAAAAAAACCCTTTCGATGGTGGCCCACTATCGACTATCTCGAGCCCCATAGCCAACGTAAAACCTCCAAAAAACTACTTTTTCCCCAAACCCAAACTGGGTGTTGGGGCCGCAACTTGCCTATTTTTCACTGGAGAAGCGTCCTGGGCCCAACCAGTGTTTGGCATCGAAGCGGGGTTTTCCCCCTGTGGGGGTGGGCCCCGAACTCCCCGGAGAACCCGCTTGTTTCCAATCCCCAAATTTTGGGAAAATTGACCTTTGGTCAAGAAAGGAAATTTTAAAAGGGGTGGATTTTTCCCCAGGGTTTCCATATACCCAAAGCCCCTTAAACCCTCAGATTATACAGCCCAAAGACGCCTCAAACCCCCAAAAATTTGAGAAATATAGGAATTCTCCCGGGTACCTGCCCAGCCACAAATTTTGATGATTTCCACCGCCTGAACCCCCACATCGCTGCCAACCTCCCATCTGCCCCCCACCCATCTTTAACCCCGGGGCTGGTATTCCACCCGCCTCCACATCTGTCTTTGCCCTTTTTTGGGGGACTGATGTTGCAATCACCTTTCTCAACCTTCATTTGCCACTCCTGGGGTCTAATGAATTTTGCTCCCAAACCTCTACACTCTCCATTTTTGGCCACCTTGCTAGGGTTTGTTTTTCCACCCCCAATACAATAAAATTGTCCCCACTCTGGGCCCTACGTTTGTTGCTGCCCCCCCCTTCCCTTAACCTGTCTTTTTGCCATTCTTGGGGTCGGGGGATTTGCTGCCACCTACACACTCGCCCATTATCCACTCGGGGGGGCTAAAAATTTTTTGCCACCTCCATACGTTGTTTGGGTGCCACTGTGGCCTACTGATTTGTTTTTCCCCCCTTCTAAACCCTGTTATTGTGCCACTCTTGGCCTCCCTGTTTGTTGCTCCCTTTCCTTTCCTCAACCTCTTTTGCCCCTCTGGGGGTCTAATAACGTTGTTTCCCCACCTCCAAACCCCGTCATTGTTAAACCTTGGCTGGGGATTTTTGCTCCCAACCTCTTTTACTGTGTGTTTGGGTCCACCTGGGGGCCTACGTTTTGCTGCCCACCTTTTTAAAAACCGTCTTTTTTGCCACTTTTGGGGTCTAGATGTTGCTGCCCCCCCCTCCACTTTCCTGCCCTTTGGCCACTTTTGGGGGCTATTTGATTTTGGGCTGCCCCCCTCCAAACTTTGTGATTGTGCCACTCTGGGGCTATTGATTTTTCTGCCCCCCCTTCCTCAACCGGCCCCTTTGCCCCCTTCTTTTGGCTAGTGTTTTGCTGCCCCCCCCTTCTTAACCGTCATTGTGCCACTCTGGGGCCCCCTATTAAATTTGCTGTCCCCTTCTCAACCGTCTTTGTCCCCACTCTGGGGCCCCAAATTTGAGTTGCTGCCACCCCAACTTTCATTTTTCCCAAATCTTGGCCATTAAAGTTCGGGCCCCCAACCTTCTCAATTTGCCTTTCCACCCTGGGGGCTATTGTTTTTTGCCACCCCTCCACACCTTCTTGTCCCACCTTTTTTAAAAGATTTTGGGCTGCCACCTTCCCAAACCTGCCCCTTTTTGTGCCCCCCTGGGGCCCAAAGATATTGCTGCCCACCCTTCCAACCTTTCTTTGGTGCCCCTGTGAATTTTTTTTGAAATCTACACCGGGATGACCTTGATGTGCCCCTTCATACACCCCTACTCCCCCATTGTTGCCCCCCCAAAAATCTTTTTTTTTAAAACCCTCCCCCGTACTACCACCAAATGTACTAAGTCATGTTACACTGAACCTCTGCCGCCACCCATGGTACTGCCGCCTAATCTTGTTGAACCAGAACCTCGCTGTTCCCCATTGCCATGTTCTTGCTGCCACCAATGGTACTGCTGCCTAATCTTGTCAAACCTGAACCTCGATGTTCCCCACTGGCATGTTCTCGCTGCCACCAATGGTACTGCTGCCTAGTCTTGTAGAAACCGGAACCTCCATGTTCTCTTTTGCTGTTCTCGCTGCCCAATGGTACTGTATTATCTAGTTAACCAACCTGCATGTTCCCCATTGGCATGTTCTCTCTGCCACTACTGGTACTACTGTCTAATCTAGTCCAGCTTGCAGAGGCGTAAGTCCAAGTTCTTAGGCCCTGGTGCAAAAAGTGAAATGGGGCCCCTCGTTACCAGGGCTGCCATCAGTCATCTATTAGACATTTCAGGGCCCAATACAACCAAATCAGATGGGGCCCCCACCCATTACGAGTTTCTATTTTTTAACATATCACTGGGTCCCTTTTTGATTATGGCCCCAGACAGGAGTACTGCCCATACAACCCAATTGGCACCCATGCCAGTTACCATGTGCCATTTCCAATACCAGTATCTTCTTTTTGTGTAAAAGGGGGCTTTTGGCCCCCTCAGGTTTGCAGGGCCCCATGCAGTTGCTACCCGCTGCACCCCCTTTAGCTACGCCCCTGCTTGCAAGCTGTTTCCCCCATCTTTTTCAGTTAGCCATTGAAAGGAATGAAGCATTTTAGCCTTTCAATTTTTTGCTGTCACTCTTAGAACCAAATTTTCTTCACTGAGTTGTTCAACGTTTCCAGTTTACTGTTATGGATGGTAATTATGGCTCCTCCTCACCTGTATAGGTTATAAAATTTTATACCCGAACATCTCTCCTCCCCTTGACTTTAATGGGGTTCGAGTTCGAATCGAACCGAACACGACTGCGGTTTCGAAGTTCGACTTGCACTCGAACATTTTACTGTTCACTCATCACTATTCCTAATATCCTGGCTCATTTCTTTAGACTTTCCCATGTTTTTACACACAGAAACATTGTGTTTCTGGTGTGATTAAAAATACATCCACAGTTGTGTCTCTAATTAATTCAGAGGTTGCCAATAAATCTATCAGAATACCAATTCCAAAGACATGACAACATCATATGCGCTGTCCCAAATTGTTTAAAGGCATAGTACTCCTAGTGTATACAAACTTAGGACTTTGCAGAAAGTAATAAAAATTATCTCTCTCATTATTCTGGCATTTGGCAAATGTAAAAATTTTTGGTAATTTTAATTGACCTAAAATGGGTAAGGTTTATTCTGATTTCATGTCAGATATTGAGAAAAACATGTTTATTTGTCTTTTTATATAGTGTATATTAACTTCTGGTTTCAACTGTAAGTCTCAAGAATAACTGCTCATAAGAAATTACACAAAATTAAGTCTAACAAACCTTTGCAATAAGTATGACCTCAATTGTCACTGAGTTTGTTTGTTTCAAAGAGAAAAAAATGATACCACTTGGTTAAGTCACTCAGGAGTTTACAAGTGTGGTCACAAAAAGTGTATTTGTTGTAGTTTTGTGGTGCAATCACATTCTTTTGAATCCTATTGTTATATATTGGTCTGTTTTGTTGATAAGAAAATCCATTTTAATTTTGCATAATTGATGCTTTATTATGCTACTACTAAGGGCCATCACGTACACGGCCTGAAACGCGTAAGAATTATCCTGCTATGTAAGATTTTATCCTTTATGCCTCAATAAACATAAACTTTTAACCTTAGGAATTCGCTGGACATCTATTTTAGTGCTGTTTCAGTTCCGCTGCAATCCCAGTGGTCCATGTGATTTTGTGGACGGGTGATCTGGCTATAACTTGTGTTTTTTGGTTTACAAAGAATATGTTATAGCTGCCTATTAGTCCTATGCATTCTTGAGTATTTCCACCTCCTTCCATCCTTCTCATTGTTGAGTGGCAATAGTACAGGATTATATGGACGTGAAGAGTGGAACAAGGGTAGAAGCAGGCTTATTGCTCTCGGAATAAATTAGACTTATAAGCATAAGTTCAATATGTTTTTTCAATGTTTTTTACACAATATTTGTGCAGTTGATGCTAAGATAAAATTGTTATAGTTATGATAAAAATTCTTATGATAAATCTCTATTAACTTAATTATATAAACAATGAAGATAATGACACACACTATAATTGATATGTTAGTGAAGAAAAAAAGGGTATAATCCACTTGCAGGCAAAACTTAAACACTTGTGTGTTAAGCATAGTTCACATTTGTGTTAGGCAGTTTTCATCAAATTTGACAGAAAGAAAAGGATCAAATGTAACTCTAATCTTCCTGTAAAAACGGTAGAAACCTTGATGAAAAATAAGATTCCATTATAAGTTAATAGAGTCTGTTGACCACAGGTGGAATATTTTTTTTTTCAAACTCTGTATTGGCACAATGCAGTGCAGATAGTTAAGAAAATATGTTATACAATTGTAATTTCATGTAGAATATAAGTACCTTATATACTCGAGTATAAGCCGACCCGAATATAAGCCGAGGCACCTACTTTTGCCACAAAAAACTGGGAAAACTTATTGGCTCGAGTACAAGCCTAGGGTGGAAAATGTGACGGCTTCTGGTAAATTTAAAAAATAAAAATGTATACCAATAAAATTACATAGGCAGTTTAATGTCCCCCATAGGCAGGTATAGGCAGTTTAATATCCCCCATAGGCAGTTATAGGAAGTTATATGTCCTCCATAGGCAGGTAAGCGTCCCCCATAGACAGGTATATGTCCCCCATAGGAAGTTATATGTCCTCCATAGGCAGGTTATAGGCAGGTATATGTCCCCCTTAGGCAGGTTATGGCCAGGTATATGACCTCCACAGGCAGGTATATGTCCTTATAGGTAGGTTATAGGCAGTGTATAGGCAGGTATATGTCCTTATAGGTAGGTTATAGGCAGGGTATAGGCAGGTATATGTCCTTATAGGTAGGTTATAGGCAGGGTATAGGCAGGTATATGTCCTTATAGGCAGGTTATAGGCAGGTATATGTCCTTATAGGTAGGTTATAGGCAGGTATATGTCCTTATAGGTAGGGTATAGGCAGGTTATAGGCAGGTATATGTCCTTATAGGTAGGTTATAGGCAGGGTACAGGCAGGTATATGTCCTTATAGGTAGGTTAAAGGCAGGTATATGTCCCTCACAGGCAGGTTTTAAAAAAAAACACAAATACAAACACTTACGTCACTCCCTCGCTGTCCGGTCTCCCGGGCGCTTTCCTCCATCTTGGGGCACAGGCAGGGTGATGTGCTGACACACGCTGTCTGTGCCGGAAACTCCGGACGGCCGCAAGTCTGCTTGCGGCTGTCCGAAGTCCACTGCAGAGCAGGGAGCGCTTGCTCTCTATATCGCAGTGGTATCTCTTCACCTGTATGCGCTTCCAGAGGAGTCGCATACAGGTGAAGAGATCGCCAACAGCGCTCGGGCCACGGCAGTGCCCGGACACTGTTGACTCACTCAGGATTCTGCTGTATGCGCACCCTGAAGAGTCGCATATAGCAGAAGTGCCCCTGCCGGCGCTCGGGCACTGCAATGGCTCGAGTATAAGCCAAGGTTTGATTTTTCAGCATATTTTTTGTGCTGAAAAACTCGGCTTATACTCGAGTATATACGGTATGTATTAAATAAACATGTGAAAAGAGTAATTGGTCCTGATTAAGACTAGGCAGGACCATTTTAGAGGTTTCAGTAGCCTGTAAGGCTAAGTTCACACGGCATTATTGCGGAGCGTAAGTATGCCCCGCAATTACGCCGGGACTTCGGCAGCCCGCCGGCCCCATAGACATTCATTACTAGTGGTGCGTATTCGCCACTAGTAATTGACATGTCACTTATCTCCCCGCGCGTCGTATTGTACGAGCGGGCAGAGGAGGCGTAATCCATAGTTCTCTATAAGAACTGTGGATTACCGTAATGACTGGGGCGCATTTCGCTCGTATTTGAGTGCAGTACGCCACAAAATACGCGGCTAAATGCGCCCCAATTTAACCCGTGTGAACATAGTCTTAGGGAAATTACATTAAACAGTATCAACCTCTTCTAAATTCTATAACGTATAACATAAAATAGTAGATTACATTATTTAAAGGGGTTAGAAAACCCAATGTCCTATATAGTGGTTGTTCTAGTTACAATGACCTCAGCATACAATGGGGCAGGTTTATAAATAGTATCCAACTCTAAGACAGCTTTAAGTTAGATTTGACAGTTAGTCTTACAATGTGCCATGTTTATCATAGTGTTCATAAATCTTTAGCAAGGTAAAACTGTCTAATCTAACATTACACCATTTTTAAGCTGACTTACTTTATGCCACTAACTGCACTCAAATTGCCCCTTTTTGTCAGACGAGGCACAGAAGTGTGTAGAAATTGTCAAAAACACAACATAAATGCAGTGTTAAGCAGGTACATTATTTTTGGCGCAAATTGTGCCAGCATTCTGGCACAACTGCTTTGATAAATATGCCCTAATTTTTTTTCCATCCATTGGTCTTTCCTGGGTTATTGTGCCTGGAAACCACACCTACGATACAGTGTCAGACATGCTGATGATTTGGCACATGAAATTTAAACTGGAAGATTGTTGTTTTGAAAAACCGTAAACCCCTTTCCTGCTGCGTCTTTTTTTTTTTTGTGCCCTTCTTTTTTTCCCTCCCCCCTTTCCCGGGACCATAGCTTTTAAAATTTTTTAAATTTTTAACAATACATAAATATACATATAAACCATTTAAAAAAATTTATATATATTAATTTTAAAATATAATAAAATAAACCATTTTCATTAAAAATTAAAAAAAAAATAAATAAAAAAATATCCCCTTTATTTAAAATTAAATATCTAACATAACATAATTAAACATAAAAAAAATAAAAACATAATATACACTATATATATTGGGGCCGCACTCTTAAAAATTTCCTTTTGGGAAAAAATTTAAAAAAAATTTGGGGACCCCGATTAAATGCCCAAAATTTTCCAGTCCCAGAATTCCAAAAAAGGTCGCGCACCCATTATGGGCAAAAAATGAAAAATTTTTATTCCAACATGCCCATGACGACGTTGGCTCCTAGAAGCCTTTCTCAAGGTTAATAGGTTTAAAAAGCAGATATAAAAGCAATGTGATCATAAATATTCGAGTGCATATTTAAAAAATTCCATAAAAACAATTTTTAACAAATCCAAAATTTTTCATGTGAAAACATTAAAAATAGTTTTTCCATGAAAAAAAAAAGTTTAAAATAAAAATAGATAAAGTCAAATTCATCAATTTTTGCCAGATCTACTAAAAATGTGCCTCCGTATTTCAAATTATTGGGGGCGGACCGAACTCCTCCTCCTATCTCTAAATTAAATGAAATAAAACATAAATCAAAAGAAAAACTCACTACCATGAGTAGCTGTACCTCAGCGTCCTGCAATCCACAGTGCGCATGCCCGGAAACTGCCATATGCATAGCACGGATAATGCATGCCAACCACACAACACATTGCCAACCTAGAGAGCTCGCGCATGCGCGCGGGAAATCAACGCCGGCGATCGCGGCCCATATTATCTAAGGGCAGGCTTAAATCTGAATCTATTGATCTATATAATATTAAAAAAGCCCCATAAATTAAAAGTTTACTGGGGTTAAGTATGGATGATTACCACTCAGAACTACCATATATGAGAGCAGTGCCTAGGATTAAATAAGACACTTATTCACGCACCATCCCTCTGAAACGGGGCATGTAGGGGCAAAAGGGCGCTAATATCACACACTCCCCCAAATTGGAAGACTCCTATCCTTATTTTTATATTAGGCGCTGGGCATTATGAGATATTCATATAGATCCAAGCTCAAGAGAGGCAAATTATATCGTATAGGACACGCAAAAATCCCTATGCAGCAAAAATGGCAAAAAACAACGGACAAGACTCTCTGTGTGTAAGTTTGCAAGAAAAAAAAATTTATTCAAAAAATAAAAAAAAAAAAAAAATAAAATAAAGAAATATAAAAACATTATTATGGAAAAGGAGAAGTAGTTCTTTCTATCCCCATCCGGTATCTGAAAAAAATATAATATACAAAATTAAATAAAGTCTCAAAAAAAATTCTTCAAATAAAAATATTCAAAAAATATATTACAAATATCACCTAAATCCAAAATCAGAAGTATTATGTACCCCCCAAAAAAACAAAAGGCAAACTACTTAAACATTTTCTGGATGATCTTAAAATCAACGTTTAGGCCATTAGGTTTAAGTGCATTTAACCTATATATATAACCTATATATCCATTGAAGTACACTTCAGCCCGCAAAAAATGCCCCCTCACTGATGTCCTTAGGTGTTAGTACAAAAAAGTTATTGGTCGCACAAAATGGCGCCGTGGCGCAAATTTCAAAAATAGAAAATGTTTGGAATTTTTTTACGGTACCAAAACATAACGGAAACCCTACATGTTTGGTATTGCCGGATGCGTAACAACTTGAAGAATACAAATAACACATTATATTTACTGAAGATTGAACGCCGTAAATGCAAAACCCCCGCAAACATGGCGAAAATACATTTTTTTTCACAATTTGTCCCACTTGGAATTTTTTTGCGGTTTCCCAGTATATTCTATAGTATAGTGAATAACACCATTAGAAAGTACATCTTGTCCCGCAAAATAAAAGCCCTCATGTGTCTATATAGGTGGAAAAATAAAGAAGTTATGGCTTTCAGAAGGCGAGGAGGGAAAAACGAACGTGTCACCCAAAAAAAAAACGCCGGGTCCTTAAGGGGTTAAATTAGTTGGTCTTCTATAGGACATTATTGGGGGCAGTTGAAGTTCTGCTATATTTTTAAAGCTATTCCTCAACACATGCCAATGCTTTCTCAGAATTGAAGAGATTGGTCCACTCAAATCACTATAAGTGGAAATAAACGGAATTCTTTTAGGTTTAACTAGTTTAGTGTTGTATTTATCTAATAAGGATTGTCTATCCAACTGTGCAACCTTCATCCTTTGTCTAGTTATCAATTTTTTTGGGTAACCCCTTTTCTGGAATTTATCTGACATAATGTCCAAGAACTCATCACATTTTTCTGGAATATCTACTATTCTTTTAACCCTAAGCATTTGGCTATAGGGCAAAGACTGAATCATTTTTATTGGATGACAGCTGTTATATTTCAACATTGTGTTTTTGTCAGTAGCTTTAATAAACAGCTCTTTATGCAATTTGGAATCTTTAAAAATCACCAATGTATCCAGAAACGAAATTTTTTCAGAAGAGTAGGTCATGGTGAATTTAAGAGTAGAGTGTATATTATTCAAAAATTCATAAAACTCAAACAATTCTGTTTCCGTACCCGTCCATATTAGAAAGACATCGTCTATGTATCACCACCATCTTAGCACCTTATCAAAATGGTGGGATACATAGATAAATTCCTCTTCCAAATCAGAGACAAAAATACCCGCATACGTGGGCGCCACGTTGGTGCCCATGGCAGTCCCACGCAATTGCAGGTAAACTTTGTCACCAAATGCAAAATAATTACAAGTAAGAACAAGATTTAGCAGACTCATAACAAATTCCTTACTTTCATTTGTAAGATCTGTCTTTTCCAGGACTCTAAATACTGCCCTCAATCCATGTTCATGCTCTATCGAAGTATATAAACTAGTTATATCGAAAGAGACTAAAAAAATCTTTGTATCTATATCAATAGAGATATTATCTAACTTTTGCAAAAAGTCTGTGGTATCTTTAATGTAAGATCTAGATGTCTGTACATACTGAGATAAAATTCTATCAAGGAATATAGAGACATGACTAAATAACGAGTTTCTCCCGGACACGATCGGCCTGCCCGGTGGATTATCTAGTGATTTGTGTATTTTAGGCAGGAGATATAAAATTGGGGTAATAGGAAATTGTACTATCAAAAAGGTTTTAAGCCCCTGATCAATAATATTATCTTGGAATGCTCTTTCTATTATATCAATCAATTTAGATTCAAAAATCATTCTTGGATCACTCTGAAGTACTCGATATACTTCAGGGTCAGATAGTTGTCTCAAGGCTTCCGCTATGTACATTTTCACTATAGCCCCACCTTTATCTGCCGGTTTTATAGTAACCTCAGAGTTATCTGATAATTCCTTGATAGCTTTAATCTCTACAGAAGTCAAATTTGGATGTCTTAGAGGTTTATCGATATTATCAATTTTTAATTGGTTTAAATCTTGTCTTACTAAACTACTATACGTTTCTATCTGATGTATTACATTAGTGGGAACGAAATCACTTGGTATAGCTAAATTACACTTTTTTAAAGAAAAAGCTGGACGAGCCACCGGCTGATCCACCCTTTCAGATCTATTTTCCAATGTATTAAAATGCACACATAATCTTAACCTTCTAATGAATTGAAAAATATCCATTTCCAAATCAAACCAGTCAGTCCTTGTACCAGGGCAGAATGACAAGCCCTTAGATAACAATTTCAATTGTGCCTCAGTCAATGAAACAGAAGAAATATTTACCACTGTTGTTGTGTCTGAGCCATCTTGCCTCCCTTCTTCCGAGTTGAGTTGATTTTCGGTGATTGTGTCCTTATATTGCGCAAACGTCTTGTTTTTATTTGATCGGTTATGTCGCTTACCTCCTCTTCTAGTTGGTCGCTTTCTGTTCTGGAACGTTGGTTTGGCCGCGATCGCCGGCGTTGATCCAGCGTGCATGCGCGAGCTCTCTATGGTTGGCAACGTGTTGTGTGGTTGGCATGCATTATCCCGTGCTATGCATATGGCAGTTTCCGGTCATGCGCACTGTGGATTGCAGGACGCTGAGGTATACAGCTACTCATGGTAGTGAGTTTTTCTTTTGATTTATGTATATTTCATTGAATTTAGAGATAGGAGGAGGAGTTTGGTCTGCCCCCATCATAATATGAATATACGGATGGCACATTTTATATGTAGATCTGGCAAAAATTTATGAATTTGACTTTATCTATTATGATTGTAACACAGCTTTTTTCACTGGTAACTATTTTTAATGTTTTATCACTGTGTAATATTGGATTTGTATGAAATTGTTTATATGGAATATTTAAATATGCACTCATGAATATTTATGATCACATTGCTTTATATACTCTGCACTTTCACCTATGTAACACTTGAGAAAGGCTTCTAGGAGCCGAAACGTTGTCACTGGGCATGTTGGAATAAAGTTTTTTCATTTTTTGCCATAATGGAGTGCTGCGACCTTCTTTGGATATCTCTGGGACTGGAGACTTCGGTCATTTAATCGCTGGCACCCTAATTTATTTTATTTTTCCAAAAGGAACTTTTTATAGAGTGCTGCCTTGCTGCCTATTATTGTGTATTAAGAGTCTACAGGCGTGCACCTGCTTTCTATTGGTTATTATGGATACCTTTCAGGCTACTACTGAGATGTATTCCAATGCCTTTTCCTTTTCCGAATCAGAAGTTAATGGGATCCTCAATCAGATTGAAGGAGATGCTACTTTTCTGGTGCAACCGTCGGCCATGGAATTACAACGTAACTATGAAAATTTTTCTAAAAAACGTGTTACTTTAGAATAACATCTTATCACACTGAAGGAATATTTTAAGCACAAGAGAATCCCAAGAGGTATGCGTTCACAATTGAGACCAAATCTTTTTTCGCAGGATATGGACTTCCGTACACGGTTTGAATCTATCTCTAATAAATATGCATTTGAGGTTATTTTGCTAAATCTGGAATTTTTACATAAAGAACTTAATGCTATTTCTCAGAAATTGAGAGATGTTGATAATGCATTGAAGGGAAGCTTACCGGACGGGGATTATTCAAATTTTATGTCTAAACAACAAGATTTTTTGAGTAAATTTAAAGCAGAGATAGAAGAGATGAAACGTCGTAAATGGCAAAGAGATCTAAAAGATTATGAAAATGGATATGTTTACTCATGGAAAAATGATAATGGTTCTAAACCTACAGTGGCTAGAAAAACTAGGAGAACCACTGCAGCTAAAGATGGGAGACTGTATGATTCATCTGTTGATTTTTTAGGGACAAACCAACGTTCCAGAACAGAAAGCGACCAACTAGAAGAGGAGGTAAGCGACATAACCGATCAAATAAAAACAAGACGTTTGCACAATATAAGGACACAATCACCGAAAATCAACTCAACTCGGAAGAAGGGAGGCAAGATGGCTCAGACACAACAACAGTGGTAAATATTTCTTCTGTTTCATTGACTGAAGCACAACTGAAATTGTTATCTAAGGGCTTGTCATTCTGCCCTGGTACAAGGACTGACTGGTTTGATTTGGAAATGGATATTTTTCAATTCATTAGAAGGTTAAGATTATGTGTGCATTTTAATACATTGGAAAATAGATCTGAAAGGGTGGATCAGCCGGTGGCTCGTCCAGCTTTTTCTTTAAAAAAGTGTAATTTAACTATACCAAGTGATTTCGTTCCCACTAATGTAATACATCAGATAGAAACGTATAGTAGTTTAGTAAGACAAGATTTAAACCAATTAAAAATTGATAATATCGATAAACCTCTAAGACATCCAAATTTGACTTCTGTAGAGATTAAAGCTATCAAGGAATTATCAGATAACTCTGAGGTTACTATAAAACCGGCAGATAAAGGCGGGGCTATAGTGATTATGGATACTAAAATGTACATAGCGGAAGCCTTGAGACAACTATCTGACCCTGAAGTATATCGAGTACAGAGTGATCCAAGAATGATTTTTGAATCTAAATTGATTGATATAATAGAAAGAGCATTCCAAGATAATATTATTGATCAGGGGCTTAAAACCTTTTTGATAGTACAATTTCCTATTACCCCAATTTTATATCTCCTGCCTAAAATACACAAATCACTAGATAATCCACCGGGCAGGCCGATCGTGTCCGGGAGAAACTCGTTATTTAGTCATGTCTCTATATTCCTTGATAGATTTTTAGCTCAGTATGTACAGACATCTAGATCTTACATTAAAGATACCACAGACTTTTTGCAAAAGCTAGATAATATCTCTATTGGTATAGATACAAAGATTTTTTTAGTCTCTTTCGATATAACTAGTTTATACACTTCGATTAAGCATGAACATGGATTGACGGCAGTATTTAGAGTCCTGGAAAAGACAGATCTTACAAATGAAAGTAAGGAATTTGTTATGAGTCTGCTAAATCTTGTTCTTACTTGTAATTATTTTGCATTTGGTGACAAAGTTTACCTGCAATTGCGTGGGTCTGCCATGGGCACCAACGTGGCGCCCACGTATGCAGGTATTTTTGTCTCTGATTTGGAAGAGGAATTTATCTATGTATCCCACCATTTTGATAAGGTGCTAAGATGGTGGAGATACATAGATGATGTCTTTCTAATATGGACGGGTACGGAAACAGAATTGTTTGAGTTTTATGAATTTTTGAATAATATACACTCTACTCTTAAATTCACCATGACCTACTCTTCTGAAAAAAATTTGTTTCTGGATACATTGGTGATTTTTAAAGATTCCAAATTGCATACAGAGCTGTTTATTAAAGCTACTGACAAAAACACAATGTTGAAATATAACAGCTGTCATCCAATAAAAATGATTCAGTCTTTGCCCTATAGCCAAATGTTTAGGGTTAAAAGAATAGTAGATATTCCAGAAAAATGTGATGAGTTTCTTGGACATAATGTCAGATAAATTCCAGAAAACGGGTTACCCAAAAAAATTGATAACTAGACAAAGGATGAAGGTTGCACAGTTGGATAGACAATCCTTATTAGATAAATATAACACTAAACCAGTTAAACCTAAAAGAATTCCGTTTATTTCCACTTATAGTGATTTGAGTGGACCAATCTCTTCAATTCTGAGAAAGCATTGGCATGTGTTGAGGAATAGCTTTAAAAATATAGCAGAACTTCAACTGCCCCCAATAATGTCCTATAGAAGACCAACTAATTTAAGGGACAGATTGGTGAAAAATGATATAATTAAATTAAAGGAAAACAACCTTTTGGGCAAACAAAATCGAGGAACTTACTCATGCTTAAATTGTATTAATTGCCGAGTTATAAATAAAGGGGGTTAATTTATACATCCTATCTCTAAAGAATGTTTTAATATTAATTCCTTCTATGCGTGTAATTCGTCATGGGTCATCTATATCTTATGGTGCCCATGCAATTTAATTTACATTGGTGAAACAACTTGTGACCTAAAAACTAGGCTAAATAACCATAGACACACTATACGTAAAAGACGCTTGGATCTACCAGTCTCTAAACACTTTGCGGAAAAGAACCATACGGAATGGGATTTTAAGTGCATGATTATTGATGGTGTAGCCCCATTAAGGAGAGGAGGTGATCGCCTTACAATATTAAAGAAAAAAGAACTTCAATGGATATATAGGTTAAATGCACTTAAACCTAATGGCCTAAACGTTGATTTTAAGATCATCCAGAAAATGTATAAGTAGTTTGCCTTTTGTTTTTTTTGGGGGTACATAATACTTCTGATTTTGGATTTAGGTGATAGTGTAATATATTTTTTGAATATTATTATTCGAAGAATTTCTTTTGGGACATTATTATTAATTTTGTATATTATATTTTTTTCAGATACCTGGATGGGGATAGAAAGAACTACTTCTCCTTTTCCATATATATGTTTTTATATTTTTTTATTTTATTATTTTTTTATTTTTTTTTTAATAAATTTTTTTTTTCTTGCAACTTACACACAGAGTGTCTTGTCCGTGTTTTGCCATTTTGCTGCATAGGGATTTTTTGCGTGTCCTATACGATACATTTGCCTCTCTTGAGCTTGGATCTATATGAATATCTTATAATGTCAGCACCTTAATATAAATATAAGGATGAGGAGTCTTCCAATTTGGGGTAGTGTGTGACATTAGCGCCATTCGCGCTACATGCCTGTTTCAGGGATGGTGCGTGAATAAGTGTCTTATTTTATCCTCGGCACTGCTCATCATATATGGGTAGTTCTGAGTGGTATTCATCCATACTTAACCCCAGTAAACTTTTAATTTATGGCGCTTTATTAATATTATATAGATCAATAGATTCACAGTTGGAGCCTGCCCTTAGATAATATGGCCGCGATCGCCGGCGTTGATCCAGCGCGCATGCGCGAGCTCTCTATGGTTGGCAATGTGTTGTGTGGTTGGCATGCATTATCCCGTGCTATGCATATGGCATTTTCTGGTCATGTGCACTGTGGATTGCAGGACGCTGAGGTATACAGCTACTCATGTGAGTGAGTTTTTCTTTTGATTTATGTATATTTCATTGAATTTAGAGATAGGAGGAGGAGTTCGGTCTGCCCCCATCATAATATGAATATACAGATGGCACATTTTATATGTAGATCTGGCAAAAATTTATGAATTTGACTTTATCTATTATGATTGTAACACAGTTTTTTTTTCACTGGTAACTATTTTTAATGTTTTATCACTGTGTAATATTGGATTTGTTGAAATTGTTTATAGGGAAATATTTAAATATGCACTCATGAATTTTTGATCCTTGCTTAATATACTCTATTTTAAATTATTTTAATATATTTTATAAAATATTATTATATATATATTAATACTATATATTAGAAAGGGCCCTAAAGGGGAAGGGGGTAAACGGGGTAACATGGCCCCCAATTCTCGCTCAGGTATGGGGGTAATACTGTCACCGAGAGACTGGCCTCAGTGGGGTAGAAGGCGTCCTTTTTTTGTGTCGCTGCGTTAGGCGGTTAATTACCCGGGGGACGGTTTTACCGGAGCGTAAAAAGGGGTGGGGGGGTGACTGCCCCCATGTTCCATGCCAGGATTTCGTCTGGTTTTAAAAAGTCCTGTGACTGAGGGGTGTGTCTGCAGTTACAGGCCAGGAATTTGGGGCCCCTGGAGGCACCCCAAAAACTTCATAAGCACAGCAGTAAAAGGTGACTGTTGTTTATTAGAGCTCGGACGACGGACTTTGTTTTGTGTATTTTCCCGTTTGGCATAGTTTTTTTGTTTCCCCCTGAGAAAAAAACCCCGGACAAGGCCGTGTTCTACAAGGTGCTGTGCCCACCCCCTGGGATTGCTGTACCACCGAGCTCCCCCCCTTAAAATTTGGTTAGGATGAAGGCATACTTTTTAAGAGACTGTACCTTGAGGAGAGTGGTTAAACAGGGGCCCTAAGAACGGCAAGTATGGGGGAACTAAAAAAACATGTGCAGTCCAACCCCCACCTTCACAAACTCATGTCAAGGGACGAACGCGCAAAAACCCACGTGTGCACGAAAGGAAACCCTAAAAGTGCAAAATGAGACAAACCGTTGTTGGCCGGGTTCCCCCAGAAACCCGTTAAGGGGAAAAGAAAGGGGAATCAGTCCCCTGCAAAAGTAGATTTAAGCATTGGGGAGAGGCAAGGCCCACTCAGGGGCGCAGGCGGACCCCCACAGCTGGTGCAGAGTGGTCAAAAGGAAAAAGATGGCGAGGATGTATCGAGGGGTTTTTGGGGACGTTCGAGAGGGTTTCTAGAGGGAACAATCCCCAAAAACCCAAGGGTGGACGTGTGGCCCTTTCTTACAGAAGCCCCAGAAGGCTTTTCTTTGACCTAAGGTCCCAAAATGCGAAGGGTTTTACAAAGCTTGTGGGAGATCCTTGCCCGGTTAGGAGTTACCTTGGGCGGTTCGGGCCCAGGTCTGTTTCTGGGCGCGACCAGAACAGCTTGCGCGGTCGCAAAGATGTATTACGACCTGTACCATGACAGCAAGTGGCTTGCGCCGAGGAGCTACGTCAGCACAGATCGAGGAAAATGGTGGTGTGTTTACCGCTTCGTACGTGCCCCTGCTGTGAGGATTCAAACGCTTAGCTAGGAGACACGATCAAAGAGCGTGGATGAGCTTGGTGTCCATCATACGAGATTTTACCGCCACTGAGGATTCATACAGGTACTTGCATTGCTCTGGGACAGAGAAGACCATCTAGTGGTGAAGACTGTTCTTTACTACGGTGGGCGAGACTGTACGGCATAGGAGGGTGCTTGCTCTCAAGGAGTGCACAGGGTAAACGGATGCAGTGTCCCAAATAAGGACTCTACCACTGGCCATGCCATGTAGTCTGCTGGCGGCTTTGGGGGGGGGGGCCCCCCCAGGGTCGGGGGACATGTGGCTGTAATGCCACTTCAAAAATGAGACCATGAATTGTGAGTTGGGAAGGCAAAGGTGTTTATGCAAGGCCCTGCTTACGCTGCCACAAAGGACAATAGGGCGTGACGGCAGGTGTGCCTGTTCAAAGTGGAGGGTCATCGGTAAGGTCTTATTGGACTCAGGGAGTCTTAGTGACTTTAGTCCATACGCAGTATGCGTTACTGCGCGCTAAAATCGAATCACTGCGTTGGTTGTCATCTGCATTCATGGAGACATAAGGACTATCCCACAGCCGTGACTTCGGTGGAGACTCTGATCGGGTCGGTGAGAAATGTAGTGGGTGTGTAATTCAAGGGACTTGTGCACCAAGTTATTGTGCGGACGGGATTTCCAACTGTTTTGGAAATGTGGGGAATTAAGCAGGCAGGGTATGTAAATCAACAAAAATCATTTAATATGTTGTAACCCTGTCTGTCAAGTGTATGCCCCCTGAAGTGGGCCATTTTCTTCTGGAGGTACTTGGCAGGGGACTAGAACAACTCCCCACGGAGATTGAGTTCCTCAACTTGCAATTGCCCAGGGGAAATTTGTTACCGTAGCAATATTAAAGGGATTCCTAAATTAGTGAATGCCTTTAAAAGTGTCAGGTATCAATGGCGTCCTCAAGACCAGGACACTGAGTTGGTGTACCACCATTTTGGGTTTCCAAAATGCACTCAATATGGAATAAAAGAGTATCGAATGAGGTTTAGAGCAGTGGTTGTGCCACAATCGCATGTTTCGCTCGGTTTGGAGCTGGGACATTCCATGTGCATGGGTTGGCACATAGGAGTGGAAAAACACGGGAACGTATAGAGCAGGAATTTTTATCGGGACAGGAATTTATAGGGCCATAGTGGGACTTCTGGTCAGTCGTGTCCGGGGAGTGCCAAATTAATGACCCACAGCCACAATTCCGTAAATCCAATGGGATCGCTACCATCATCGGGTCCCCTTTTAAACCGTTATTGCCATGGACCCAGTAGGGACCACTGCAAGTCGGCAAAGGGTCACAAGAACATATTGTTGTGCTGGAGTATCGCACGTTTACTGGAAGAATCCCTGTTTGATACACGTCATCAAAGTCATTGCACGGTGAATTGTTCATTGTTCACCAGAAATCGGCATCTTAAGGAGATCCCGACATCCAGGGGCCCTTTATGTCAAAAATTACCAAGGAGCTATGTGGCTACTGAATAACACCATTCTGGTACGTCGGCTGTACCATTCCCAGGACGGATGGATGGTAGAACGTTCAACCAACTCTAAAAGGGATGTTAAAAAGGTAGTGGACATAGAAGGGAGGACTGGAGACCGTCAGGTTACCTAACTTAATGTTTTCCATCCGAGAGGTCCCGCAGGCAATACACGGATTTCTCACTGTTTGAGCTGCGCTATGGTAGGCATCCCAGAGGGCTGTTAGACATGGTTAGGAAACTAGGGAAAAAAAAACCAGGAGCAAACCACCACCGCAGTGTTATTGATCACATAGCGGCAATATGCAGGGATGGATTGCGGCAGTTATCGCCAATTTCGTAATAGCAACTCAAAGGCAGCAAAGCTCAGGGAAGCACAGGCCAGAGTATAACAATAGGTTGCAAGGGTCAGGTCATTTCAAGCCAGGGGATGTGTGTGGTTTTAACTTTTTATAACTGTCCCATTGTAGAGAGTGTAAATTCCTCGTCTAAGTGGCAGGACCTCTATATGAGGTCAGGGAAAAAGTGATGTGACGGTAAATTTACAGGGTAGTACAGTGCCGGGGAGAAGACGCGCCTTTAAATTTACCATATAAAACCTTATTAAAACCTGGGAAGGACCGAGAGGTTCTCACGGAGGAAAGGAGGCCAAGAAAGTACCAGAGTATGAGTTACCTGAGGTCCGTATATCACAGTCATTTGTCGCAGTTAGGTACAAAAGACGGTCAGAGAGTTCTGCAGAGGAATAGAGAGACCTTCTCAGAATTACCAGCTCGGGTAACAATTATCATTGAAGCATTGAATTGTTATGACAGACCCCGGCCTAAGGTGAGGCTGAGGCCATATCGGTGCCGAAGCTCAGTCGGAAAGCTATGCAGAGGGTAGGTACAGATCGGTGTTATCCTTGTGGGTTATAGTGAGGTCAAATAGTGTGTGGGTCAAGACCCATAGTCCTCATCCTAAACTGATGGCACTCTCAGGTTTTGTTAATGACTTCCGGAGGTTAAAGGAGGTGGTCCAAGTTTGACGCCTATCCCATGCCAAGGATGTGGCGAATTGATTGAAGGCTGGGCCCTGCCAAGATATATTACCCCCTTGACCTGACAAGGGTAATGGCAGGTGCCACTCGAAGGAGGGAGAGAAAAAAACGCTATTCTTCTAGCATGATGGTCATTTTCAGTACGTAGTACTCCCTTTTGCCTTCATGGGGCCCCAGCACTTTTCAAAAGATGATTGGATATATTCATTACAGCCTCCACAGAGAATATGCAGGCGGCCTACTTAGGTTGATGTGGTCATTTTTAGCACAGACTGGGAATCGAATATATGGTAAGGTACTAGCAGTGCGTAGACTCCAATCCGGGAGGCCGGTATGACAGCCAACCCTAAAAAGTGTGTGCATCGGTTTGAGGAGGCTCGCTACTTAGGGGTACAATATTGGACGTGGGGTTATTAACCCACAAATGGGACAAAGTGGAAGGCTATTAAAATTTGTCCACACCAGTCTAAAAAAAAGGTGAGAGCTTTTTAGGATCGCTGGATATTCATGGATGTTTGTCCAAAATTTTGCCACCATCGCAGTCCCCTGACAGACCTTACAAAAGGGGGCTATGTCAATAGGGTTTGTAAAATCGGGATGAGAAGTCTGAAGAAGCCTTCCAGGAAATTAAAGAGGTCTTATGTAAGGAGGCCAGTGTTAATTGCAACCTGACTTTAAAGGGAAAATTTATAGTACAGGCAGATGCCTCTGAATGTGGGTCTGGCGCAGGTCCTCTCACAGGTAGTTTATTGGAAGAAATATACACCCAGGTGGTTTACCTAAGAGGAAGTTAAATCAGCGGAAAACAATTACGCCATAATGAGAGGGAGTGTCTGGCTCTTATAGTGGGCGATGAGTCGTTTAGGTATTATTTGTTGGGAAACAATTCAGGTGACCTCAACGACCATTCACCTTTAAATTGGATTGGCCCAGAATAAAGGAAAAATGCTAGGTTACCAGATGGTTTTTGGCCTTACAGGACTAGGAAGTTCTAATGTGGTAAAACATGTTTCTGGATCTCAGCCAAGGCAATGGGACACGTTATGTTCTCGTGTCCATATGCCTACGACACCTAGTGTCCTCCCACAGGTCTGAAGCAGAGGGTGGGGCATATTACGGCCCGAAGGGCAGGTGGTAAACGGGGTATACATTAGGCACCAGAGTTCAGCAGGGCGTCTGGCACATGTTTATTCAAAGTTAGTTTAGCTGTGGAAACCAGCTTAGTCCGGAGGCTTTTACGGGAGCAGTCAAGGTTGGGTGGGCGTGATGCTCCCCCCATGTTCCAGTTGCCAGGACTTTCGTCATGGCTATATAAGTCGTAGTTAGATGACTGGGTGTTCTGCAGTTATATCCAGGAAGTTGCATGTGAGGGGCTACACAAACAGCATCAAAGCTACAGAACTGTAGTAAGGTGCACTGTTGTTTAGTTAGAGCTCAGACGTGCAGGACTTTGTTTTGTGTTCTTCAGTTTGGACATACAGTCTTTGTTGTGCTCTGAGAAATAAACACCAGACAAGAGCCATGCTTCTTCACAATGCTGTCTGTGTATTCATTGCCCTGGGACTTTGCTGTCACCGAGCTTAGCCCTTTCACATATATATATATAGATGGGCTTTTATTTTGCAGGACACAATGTACTTTCTTTCTTTTTAAACATTTTTATTGAGATAATTAGATATGACAATGGTGATCAAAATTCACGCCAGCTACGGCATGATAACAGAGAAGCAATAGTAAATGTCTATCATAACTAGTGTTGAGCGATTGCATTGGCTATCGAGATCGATCGATAGTCAGATAGTTCGGCCCGCTATCGATAGTTTTTCGATAGTCGAGCATCGATTATGAGGATTACCATTAAAGTCTATGGGAGAAGCAAAAACACCTTCTGTTTTACACCCAACAAGGCTGGAAAAAGCTGAAATTAACATCCACAACAGTCAAATGGATACGTTCCTACATGTTTGGCAACTCACTTAGGTTATACATGTCACAGAAAAAAAGTCACAGGACCTTTACTATCCCTGTCTTGTACCTCAAGCATGACCTTAAACCCATGCATATCCACAAATTAAAGTGACAGAATGGCAGTATCGATTTGAACCTTCATGTTTTGATGAAATTGAATATCCCGTCCTGGAACGCAGCATGAGCCCCAAACCTGGCATGACCCCCACATTTAAAAAAGTGGCCGGAAAAAAGGAGTCTTTCAACACCATTTACGTTACACTGGACTTGACTATTACTGTCCTGGAGGCCACAGGAATGAGCCCACCTGCATGACCACCCCACATTTAAAAAGTGCCGCCAAAAAGGAGTTTTCAACACCATTTTAGTTTCACTGGACATTGACTTTACCTAGTCCTGGGCCACTAGCATGAGCCCCAAAACCTGCATGACCCCCACATTTAACAAAGTTGCGCAAAAAGGTGTCTTTCAACACCATTTTAGTTGAAACTGGGGGACACTTTCTGATATACCTGTCCTGGGCCACCAGCATGAGCCCAATCCTGCAGACACCCCATTTTAAAAAGTTGAAGGAGAAGGAGTCTTCAACCACCATTTTAGTTTCACTGGACATTGTCTATACCTGTCCTGGGCCACAGCATGAGCCCCAAACCTGCATGGACCCCACATTTAAAAAGAGCCGCAAAAAGGAAGTCTTTCAACCACCATTTTAGTTGAAACTGGACTTTGACTATACTGTCCTGGGGCAACAGCATGAGCCCAAACTGCATGACCCCCACATTTAAAAGTGACGGAAAATAAGGAGTCTTTCACACCACCATTTTAGTATCACTGGCATTGACTGTACCAGTCTGGGCCACAGCATGAGCCCAAACCTGCATGACCCCCACATTTAACAAAGTGCGCAAAAGGATGTCTTTCCACCACCATTTTAGTTGAACTGGACATGACTATACTGTCCTGGGCCACCGCATGAGCCCAAACTGCATGACCCCCACATTTAAAAAAGTGACGGAAAAAGGAGTCTTCAACCACCATTTTAGTTCACTGGACATTGACTATACCTGTTCCTGGGCCACGCATTGTGCCAAACCTGCATGACCACCACATTAAAAAGTGCAGCAAAAAAGAGTCTTTAACACCATTTTGTTGAATGGACATTGGGACTATTCTGTCCTGGGCCACAGCATGAGGCCCCAACCTGCTATGACACCCACATTTAAAAAAGTGACGAAAAAGGAGTCTTTTTCAACACCATTTTAGTTGAATGGACCATTGACTATACCTGTCGCTGGGCCACAGCATGAGCCCAAACCTGCATGACCACACATTTTAAAAAGTTGCGGGAAAAAGGAGTCTTTCAACAAAATCATTTTCGTTTCACTGGACATATGACTATACCTGTCCTGGGCCACAGCATGAGCCCCAATCCTGCATGACCCACATTTAAAGAGTGACGGAAAAAAGGAGTATTTAACACCATTTTAGTTTCACTGGACATTGACTATACCTGTACCTGGGCACAGCATGAGCCCAAACCTGCATGACCCCACTATTTAAAAAGTGACGGGGGAATAGGAAAGTCTTTAACCAACATTTAGTTTCACTGGACATTGACTATACCTGTCCTGGGCAACAGCATGAACCAGCGGCGGAGTGTACAGTAGGGTGCAGGTGAAAGCCCAGGCTGGAGTCGTCATCGATTAACCGCAGGTTAAAATGCCTGATGACGCGTCGGGCAACGAAAACTGTCGTGCTGAAGCACGAGGTGCGGGAAGCCGGAAGTGTGAGAACTCCCGCCTTCCTCTGTACACAGTAAATAACCTGGGATAGCGCTCTTGCCCCTCCGTTTTGAGTGTGACAATTGAGCTTCACTTGGAATTATGGTGGTAACGCATCCTGTTTACACCCAGGGTGCCCTTTTTCTTGGCATTCTTTTCTCATTTTACTCAACGTGCTGGAGGGAAATGGTCTCTGTACTTTTGTTCTCTGTCTGTTGTCGTCCATACTCCATGTCTCTGACTAACCATCTACATCTGGTCAGTTTTCCTGTAACTCCCTTGTACAATTCAGAGGAATCTTTTTTAACAGTATTTTGTACATGCAGTTTTTTAGTACTTTAAATTCTAGAAAACACATTTTTAAAATAGGATGGACATCCACCATGTCTTGTTTCTCTGTTTTTATTGTATTACAAATGGAGTTGTCCCTTTTTAAATACAGGGATTGATAGCTATGTTAAAAGATCTTGCAAAAAACAAGTCATTTCTTGCAATATGTGGTCATAACAGTGTCCTACATATTCGTTTCTGACTCGCACATCACCTAGAGCCACTATGACAATTGTGCAGAACTAATGTCTGGTTAAGAAACAACATTTTTTAGCATAGGACCAGTAGTATAGCTGCATGTCACAGCAAAAATGCCCAAAAATTCAAAGCATGACCCTTGAGCCACTTTGGTCAATTGTGAAGAACAAATGGTTCTGTTTAGAAACAACATTTTTTAAGAATAGGACTGTAGTATAGCTGCATGGCACAGCAAAATGCCCAAAAATTCAAGCATGACCCCTTGAGCCACTTTGAGTCAATTGTGAAGTACAAATGTCTGGTTAGAAACAACATTTTAGAATAGGAACCTGTAGTATGCTGCAATCACAGCAAAAGGCCCAAAAATTCAAAAGCATGACCCTTGAGCCACCTTTTGTCAATTGTGAAGAACAAATGGTCTGTTAGAAACATACATTTTTTTTATATTAGGATTGTAGTATGCTGCATTTCAAAGCGAGGGATGACCCAAAAAATTATAAAAATGACTTCTCGCCATGTTAAAAATGTGAGGGAGAAATGCCACTTAGAAAGCCACATTTCTATTCCAAGGACCATCATTATAGCTGTAATCTCACGCAAATGACCCAAAAATTATAATATGGAATTCTCAGTCCACTATTAAAATGTGTGAGGGAGAGAAATTGCATTAGAAGTCATTTCTGTTCCAAGAGGACATGATTACTTGCTGATCTCACAGCAACATGACCTCAAAACCATTTGACAATAGCGAAAACTTCTTAAGATAAAGTGAGTAAATGGAATACGGTGTTTTCATGAAACCTTGCGTGTCTTTTTACCAGTCTCCTCACAGCAAAACCATAAAAATGAAACTGTTGGGAAAAGAGAATAAAATTGCAGTAGAAATGATCATTTAAAAAGTTTTCAAGAGGACAATTTCTGTTTGAAAAAGGAATGTGAAGTAGAACGGCAATAATCGGTGACCTCGGCAATTTTGGGCACAAATCATCAGAGTCCATGCCTGATTCATCTTGATGAAAGTCCAAAACCGATCCACATTATTGTAGGGAAAGGGATGCGTTTGTCTGTAATGACTCCTCCAGCTTGTGCTGAAGGTAGCCAGGATATGACGCTGGGCGCTGGGCAGGACAAAAACTCTAATGGAGTGACGAGCCAGCAGGCCATTCGTCCATTTTGGTTACCCCAGAAAGAAGTTATTTGGGTCCGGAACACATGCAAAACATCGGTGGTTGAGACGCAGATAGTGTGCTCCATGATCTTTAGCTGATCTCTGTGTGTTGGATGTGTGCACCTTTGATTGCATGGTGGTGGGTGGTAAACATTGATGCCAAACGGTCACCCCATTAGGCTTCTGCACCTTGCCTGCTGCTGCCGCTACGGCCTACTTGGCACTCTACTGCTGTCACGTCGCTGATGTTGTTCCACGTGACATTTTGGGGAACGTTGATGCAGACGCAACAGATTGTCTCCAGTTGACAATCGCAAGAGTCTCATTTCCTGCATTTTAATCTCTATTTGGGTGGGTGAAGGATAGTGCTGTATTTTTGTTTTTGTACGGGGATCAGGAGGGTGGGCCACCAGTACTGTTGTTCATTTTGATGGCCTTATTGCGTGGATCATGTTGGAGGAAAATGGAGATTCCAAACCATCATGTGAGACGATGGAGCACTTGATTTCCCAAAGACCCCGGTCGGAGGGGGATAGGCAAACTGCTCTTCCTCATCTTCCTCCCTCCTCCTCAAAGTCGCGCCAACCCTCTTTCAGGCAGGACGTCAGGTAACATCGGTGTCTAGGAATTACTCCTCCATCTCTCTCCTCCGCTGCCTCCGGCAAGCTTCAACCACAGCCTGGCTTGCCTGAGATGATGCACCTGAGAGCTGATGCCGCCACTTGCACTAGCGCTGGACCCGAACCCACTGCATAATGAGACGGAATAGAAATTGTGAACTCGTCGGGCCTTGTGATTTGACGGATGAGAAAAAGGCTCCGTAGTCGCATCTGTGTCGTCTCCTCTCCGTCGGCTGGCGGGAACCTGTGTTTACAGAGTGTACAACGATCGTTCCAGAACTCAAGCTCAACACAATGATCATGCTGACAAGGGCATGTCACGACACTGACAATTTTTGGTGGCTTCATCTTCCAAAACTGGCAGGATGGTGCAGAGCTTTTCACCTGCCTCCACTCTCGGTGGATTAACACCCCGAGTTCTAGTTTACCGCTGCTTGGTTCAGTGCAAGGTGTCAATTCGTACTGCGTTAATGGCATTGCGCTCTGCCCAATCGCATGGAGCATTGTGGAGGGTGGAATTCCAGCGTGTTGCCACGTCAACAATGAGACGGTTGACGGGGTCGGCCGAGCTGACCAGCTGCAAGCAGCCACGGGCGGGATGAAGCCAGGGTGCGAAGGCGGTAAAGTGCGAACTCAGTCCTCGAGCTTCTTCAGCAGGCAGTCCGACCGGGTAGTCTTTAGAAATTTTCTGGACGACAAGGTTATGAACATGTGCAGGCAAGGGAAAGGATGTGTCCAGCTACCGATCTTAAAGGGCGGCCAGCAGATTTCGCACGTTTTCGCACTCCACCTTGCCTGACACAAGGTCTTGTACCAAGGCCTGCGCTCGGTCTCGTTGCTTAGAGCCGTCCACAGCTCCTGACCTGTGTGTGGACGGTCTCCAAGGCACGATCTATTTTTCAACACGGCCTGGTGTCTCTGGGGGCACGTGATGCCACAGAGGACCATTGGGGGGGAAAGAGCCCTGCACTCATCCACTGCAGTTTGAAGTGCGTGCTCCCGAGCTGAGAGCCACCGTCACCCCAGAGACACCACCCAGCCTCACCCAGTGAGCTGTCATGAGATATAGCGGCCTTGGCGTGCCTTTACTAGTCCAGTGTGGTCGGTGGTGAGATGACTTTTCGTACAACAGATGCAGACATCGCGCTTGAAATTTTAGATGAACACGTGGCTGGCAGGCAGGGACGGACCTTTTCTGGCAAAGAAGTGCCTGCCTCGGCATCTTGTATTGGGGTAGGCAAGGGCATGGACGTGGCGGAACCACTCTGTGTCCACCAGACGGAAAGGCATAATTTTCAGGCCAAAAGCCTGGCAATGCGACATTCAGGCTTTGGTTTGGAAGGTTTGGGTTAAAGTGTTTCTTCTGTTCCCAAACTGGAAGACAGAAGGCTGGCTGCTAGATGGCGCTGTACGGCAGTGCAGCGTCGTCAATAACTGGCGGTAAGGAGAAGGGGTAGGGATTGGTCTCTGGTGTGTTGTGGTACTCGGGCGACGGTGGGAGGCTGAAGCGCGAGGCTGATCCGTGATCAATGCTTGTGAGCACATGGGAGCGGAGGAACGCTTTGTGGTGGCCGGAGGAGGGGAGGCGAGGAGACAGAGGGTTGTGACATTTTTGGGCGTTTTTTGGAGGGTCCCAGGGTCGGTCTGGCCTTTTTTTGGCCAAAGTGTTCCCGCTTCATTTCAACTATGCATTCGCTGCATGTGAGCTTGGGACATTGTTTGGTGGTGGTTACCACTTAAGGTTCTTGCCTCTACTATCGTTTTACAGGCAACGCAAGGCGGCATATGACATCGCTGGGTGAATCAGAGGGCTTGCTCAAAGAGAGGACCAAGCTTGAGAGGTTCCTGGACCTCTTTTGGACGGCGATAAGCGAGGAGCGGGGTTTGCGCTGACGTGGTGGCGGGAAATCATATCTGCGGACTTCTAGCGGACCGCTCTCTTTTTATGTGGCGGGACCGTATTGACACTATCCATCTGTCTTCCTCCGTGGTCCACTGATGAAGCGCTCGAAGCAAAATTCTGCGGAAAAGACCAGATGGATCGCAATGTCGTATCATCATCTTCATACAAACAACAGGTGACTGGTCGTTGACTTTCTGCATCAGAAGCTGCGGGCTACAAGCAAACGGGGCACTGCAAGGCGTTGCCGAACGCCCGAGGATTTTTTGCCGATTGACCGGCTTCCATCACCTCCTTGGTATGGCATCAGTAACTGGCGTCATGAGCCAGACTAAATCATCCTCTTGATTTGTAACATGCCTTCTGACCCCAACCGCATTTTGTCATCAAAGAGTCTTAAGACCAAATGGATTATCCACAGTGAGTGGGTTACACGAGTTGACATTTGGGTGCTTCATGTTGGAGGAGGATGATGATGCTGATGACGACATTTTGTGGCCGTGGACTTGGAGGACGAGGGCAGGACGGGTATGACTGCTAGATGCAGTTTGCTACCTTAACACTGAAGGACTGTACTTGGCGACGATGTTCCGTTACTTAGATTCACAGGGGCCCTGACCCAGCGATGACGGACTGACGGTCTGCAATGACGATCCGCTGGCATGGTGTTGTCGCAGCACTGGGAGGAGCACCTTCTTCGTACCTTACCTCATGTCGCTACCACCTCCTTTGCATCGCTTACCACCTGCATTCGCTCCATGTCCCAGAATATAAAATTGAGAAGGTATGGATAGTTTTGGAAAGTCTCTTATTAAAAGACGGCAAATACAGCTATTCTCAAAATCCTCTAAATTCAAAACAAAAATTGTGGATTCAAATTTAACTGGCAAGGTGTCTCATCAACAAATCTGGAATGGGCAAAATTCAAAAAACTCGTATCTGTTATGTTTTGGTATATAATCGGTATTTTTTTGCACCTTTCAACTTCACTGTGGTGATATAGTAATAGCTGTTTTAAGAATTTAAGTAAGATGCTGCGTCAATGAACAGTATGGGTGGCGCAAAGTCAAAAACAGTAACCTGTTATGTTTGATATAATAAACTGTATTTTTTGCCACCTTTTCAATTACTGTGGTGAATATAGAATTGCTGTTTTAAGATTTACGTAGATTGCTGCGTCAATGACAGATATCTGGGTGCGCAAAAGTCAAAAAAACAGTAACTGTTATGTTTTGATATAATAAACTGTATTATTGAGCACTTTAATTCACCTGTGGTGAATATAGAATTGCTGTTTTAAGATTTACGTAGATGCTGCGTCAATGAACAGTAATGGGTGAGCAAAAAGTCAAAAAACATCGTAAACTGTTTATTTTTTTGATATAATTAAACTGTATTTTTTGCACCTTTCAATTCACCTGTGTGGGTGAATATAGATTGCTGTTTTAAGATTTAGTAGATGCTTGCGTCAATTGAACAGTACTGGGTGCGCAAAGTCAAAAACAGTAAAGTTTATGTTTTGATATAATACACGTATTCTTTGCACCTTGCAATTCACCTGTGGTGAATATAGAATGCTGTTTTAGATTTACGTAGATGCTGCGTCAAATGAACAGTACTGGGCTGCGACAAAAGTCAGAATAACACGTAATGTTATGTTTGATTTATTAAAAACTGAATTTTTTGACCTTTCAATTCACTGTGGTGATATAGAATTGACTGTTTTAGATTTTACGTAGATGCTGGTCAATGAACAGTACTGGGTGCGCAAAGTCACAAAAAAAACACGTGTTAATGTTAAGTTTTGATATAATAAATCTGTATCTTTTGCACTTCTCAATTCACCTGTGTGTGAATATAGATTTGCTGTTTTAAGATTTAGTAGTTGTGCGTCAGATGAACTGTATGGGTGCGGCATAATGTCAAAAAAAAACACGTAACTGTTATGTTTTGAGTATAATAAATGTATTTTTTGCACCTTTTTCAATTCACCCTGTGAGATGAATATAGAATTGCTGTTTTTTTTAGATTTACGTAGATGCGCGTCAATGAACAGTAACTGGGTGCGCAAAAGTCAAAAACACACCGTAAGTTATGTTTGATAAAATTAAACTGTTAGTTTTCTGCACCTTTCAATTCACCTGTGGTGATTTAGAATTTGCTGTTTTAAGATTATAGTTGATGCTGGTCAATGAAACAGTACTGGGTGCGCAAAAGTCTAAAAAACAGGTAACTGTTATGTTTGATATAATTACACGGTTATTTTTTGCACCCTTTTCATTCACTGGTGGTGGAATATAGAATTGCTGTTATAAGATTTAGTGGATGCTGCGTCAATGACCAGTACTGGTGCGCCTAAGTCAAAAAAAAGTATCTGTATGTTTTGCGTATAATACTCGTTATTTTGACTATCCTTTCAATTCACCTGTTGTGTGATATTGAATTGCTGTTTAAGATTTACGTAGACTGCTGCGTCAAATGAACAGTACTGGGTGAGCAAAAGTTCAAAAAACACGTAACTGTGATGTTTTTCGTACGATACACGGTATTTTTGGCAACAAAACAATCCGGTTGATGAGTGCTGACTACAAGATTGTGGATTGTAATTATTTAAGCGCAAGGTTGAAATATAAAACAGTCACAGGTGTAATGGGTAAAATTGAACACTATCTGATTATTACTGTAATAAAAGTGGTGGTTTTGCAGTAAACAAAGAGACCTGCAGTTACTAGGAAATGATGTTTTTCAATATAAGTTCAGACCTGCCCAATATCAGGAATACTTCAATAGCAAAACTGTTAATAAAAAAAGTATTAACTACAAATATCTACACTAAGTCTTGGTGAACTTTATCCAATGTTTCTTTATAGTTAGAGCTTGTCTGTTGTTCGCCGCGGGGGCCCCCCTCGCCTCCCTCCGCGTGACTTGTGTTCACGGTAGATGCTGCTCTTAAAATTCTCTAGCTAACTACAATAAAAATCTTCAAATCTTAATATACTAAATGTGGAGATCACAGCTAAATAGCAGAGTTTCTCTGTGCAGAAATAGACTAATTTTCGCTGCGCTGTGTGGCCACAGGCAGGAGCGCACGTCCTTTCCCTATGTGACGCTGAGAGACCACTGAGGTGAAAAAGGAACGCTGTCTATGTAAAAGAGGTCATGTGATTTCAGCCAAATGCAACCATACACATCAGTCATGACGTCGCACACAATCTCACTGCTCATATCTGTAAGCTGATTTGCTTGGCGCATAATGACAGGAAGCGCCGAATGGCGCGATCTTAATAGATGATGCACGATTTTAACCCTAAATTATGCATGATCATAAAAATTTCGTATCTCATAAAAAAAACTGTGCGGATTTTCAACTTTGGTCGGATAATAATCGCTCAATCAATAATGACTCATGTTAAATGGAAAAACACTGGATAAAAGTGACCTGGAGAAGGATTGGGATTCTGGGTCGGACAGTTTACTTAATTGTAGCAGGCCATTGTCAGGGGACTGCAGCTGCCAAGGCAAATAGGATCTTGGGGTTGCATTTAAAAGCGGCATAGCCTGCACATGATGAGAACATCATTCTCCATTATACAAGTCACGGTTAGACCACACATGGAATATTGTGTACAGTTTTCTTTTTTTTAGGGCACCAGAGCAAGGGAAAGACATCTGTAGAGCTTGAACAGGTACAAAGGAGGGCAACAAAAAATAATAAAAGGACATGGCGGGTGAGAACTACAATACCAGAATTTAGCCAAGATTAGGGTATTTAGGTTTAGAAGAAAAGACGGCTTCGCCTTTTTCTTTTTGGCTGGGGAGACATAATAAATTTGTTTAATAATACATCAAAGGTAATATAGAGATCTCCCAGATTTATTTAAAAGGACTGGGATATAGAACAAGGGCGAGCATCCTCTACGTCTTGAGGAATGTAAAGTTTCTACATAACTTAGAAATAAAAAAAAAAAAAAAGGGGTGGGAAAAATTCTTACTGTAAGAGCAGTGTGACTGTGGAACTCTCTGCCAGAGGAATTGTCATGGTGAATTCACTAACGGAGTTCAAAATGGGTTTGGATGCATTTCTGGAGCTTATTATATAAACTATGTTATAGTGACTAGGGATTCAGGAGAGGGGTCATTGATCCAGGGATATTTTCTGATTGCCAGAATTGGAGTCGGTAAGAATTTTTCCCTAAAACATGGGACAATTGGGCTTTCTACTCATTGGCGGGTTTTTGCTCTTCCTTCTGGATCAACACCTTTGCACAACAGCTGAACTGGATGGATGGTCTTGTTCTTTTTCGGCCTTAATAACTATGAAAACTTGATTGTTGATAAAAGTATAATGATCTCTATAAGGTAGGTGCACACAATATTGTTCATCATGCTGAAAAACATGTGTATTCGTTTTTATTACACACTTTAAAGTGTGGAATTTTATAATGTGGAAATGAAGCATGACTGGCCTATGGAGATTTCTTCCATCCTATATTTTGTGCCAATGGGCGCAAAGAGAGTTGACATGTCAATTGTTTTCCACCTGGACAGTACGTGCCAAAAAATTAACTTGAGTAATATTCATGCGTCGTCTGATTCAAACAGCGATGCTTGTACAACTGCACTCAATAGAATGTTGTACTTTGGTTTGCCGTTTATTTTGGGGGGGCATATTTTGACAGTGAAATACATCTGAAATTTCGCTTAAAAAAAACGTGTGATATCCCCTAAACGTTAACATCCATCTTTAACGCTATTTGGAATTCTTATGTGCGAAGCTTGGAATTCTGGACAAAGGGCGGACATGCATTATTTTAGCCAGTTGCCATTTTTTTTGCACACTTTCAGTAGGTGCGGTAGGATGCGCTGGACTATATGAACCTGTTATACTGCGGGTCATAGATTTAACCGCTTTCTAGACTAATAAGCGACATTCATGTTCAGGTAAACCACTTCTACCTGTTCCGGCAGTAATGCGCCTGGATTTGCCGTACTACAGACATAGATGTGGAATTGTATGGTTGTAGTGCGACACGCTTCCAGCACACCCCCGATCTCAGGCGGATTACAAAGTATTGCGGGCACTTTGTAAAGGCGCGCTAATAATGGGATGCGCCTCCATTAAAAATCTAGCAAAAGAGATGCGACAGTTTGGGTGAAAAGGGACGCCTGACTTCTGGCACGCCCCCGTAATACTGTGCCAAAGAGTCATAAAAAATCTCAAGTAAAGGAAACAACAATAATATTTCATGCTTTGTGAGGATTTAGCAATAAGATGGATTCTTATTACCTTACCTTCAGTGCTGGAGGACCTAATATATCTTTGCTGCTTCTGATTGCTTGTGATAACAGGGCAGACACAGAATTTCTCTGCATATATAAGTTTTCCTTGGATTTACCTCTGTTCCTTATGGCGGTAATATCAATCATTCTTTTGTTTAAAAAAAAAGACATTGTGTGGAACGGTTCCAGCTAATAGTAAGTCCACATGTTAAAATATCTAGGAAAATCCACGTGAGCAACATTACATAAATTCACTACAATTTACTCAATTTCAAGTTGATGCATCTGCAAAATCCGTTGATTAAAGATTTCCAGCATTGCCAATGGGTTTTGGTTTTTCAGTGATGTCGATAGTCACAGATTTTCTTTATTTTATTTCTTTAAAGAGAACCTGTCACCTAGTTATTGCCCCCCTTGATGAGGGCGCACAAGCTAGTGGTGCAGACTGCTGTTTCAGCATTGTGTCCCTTCATTCTGTAAGATGCATGTAGTTTTTGTGTATTTTATGGCTCAAATCTGGCAGTTTTCAGCCAGGAAGAGTCATTGAAGGTCCTTCAGGTGTCGTTTTTTTCAAACCGGCCAATCGGAGGCTAGCCCGCCCGCTCTACTGACAAACCTATTATTTGAATAGGTAGAACGTGATTAACTGTCAGTGGGCGGAGCTTAGGGACTTTGGTGGGTGGAGCTAAAACCTGCTCTTGAATAAGATTTAAGGGGTCAAATGTCCAAAACTGCTGCATATATTACAGAATAAGGGGACAAGTGCTGGAACAGCAGAATCTGAGCTCTAGCTTGTGTGCCTCAGCAGGGGAACATAATCTATGTTTCTTTTGACAGGTTCCCTTTAAGTTCTCAAATTCCACTTTTGTAGAGAAATTCTATAATAAATCAACATTTCTATTGCAGTCTCATACCCTTGTTGCTTTCTTGCAGTAAATACCATCTCATTACTTCTATAGTTTTAACATGTATAGATTATTATACAATCTTTATATTGTTTTTATGGACATGACTACACAATGACTTGTGTAAAAAAAGTCCCTAATGCAAAAGAAGGCCACTTGGCTTGACAACTTCTTATTACTGTAAATGACTTTTACAGTCACCAAATATTCACATTAATTTTTATTAGAAAAAGACAATAACCAGGTTGAGGTCACAGTAGATCATACATATTGGAAAATTGATTGTATTTCTATCTGAGACTTGCAACACTACAAAAAGGCTGATTAAAGGGAAAAAGAAAAATGTTCTTGGGCAGCCATCATTTGGGACCTCCACCACTCTTTTTTAGGAAATCTATTTCAATTATATTATTGAGTACTAAATGGTGGTATTATTTAGACACTACAAGATACTCATCCTTGAACACTACAAGAAAGTTTTTGAGTTATTAGTTTTGTGTTGGTGTCTTTTTGTAATTTTTAAGATTATAGTAGCCATATCATTTCTGCAGCTGTTTTGGGGGTTAGACAGCGCAACAGCAAATTTCCTTTCCTTTGATTTGGCCCAGAACATAAGGGTGTGTTCATACACCGGATTTTAATCAGAAATTTGACAAGGAGTTATATTTTTCCAATAGGAAAAGTTCCACGTGTAAACATACCCTTAGGTATGTCCTGCCTAGGATGGGTAGGGACAATATATTTTATGAGTAAATACAGCATTTTGTTATATATAAAATAAATTCTTTGCTTCTTATCTTTCATCTACTATTTCAATTGTGGTTTTATATGTAGTTTTAACTTTTTTTTTGTCTCACTCTTCTATATGGAAATACTGAGCAGTTGATATTATTTCTTGTATAGGAGGAAAAATATATCACCATTCTAAGAAAGGAAAGCAAGAAAAAGAAAGCTTTTAGCTGAAATTGCTACCTTTTATAGCTGAGAAGTTCAATAAATGGATATAAAATTGAACTGCATTAAAATGACAATTGATGATGCTTTGATGTTCATAAAATCAGCCATTAAAACTAAAATGTCATAAAATGTAATTTTCTGAATTATCAACAATGCACAGACAAGTTAATTCACTCTAAGTATTTTACATGCATCCAGAGTGTTACGTAGAATTCATGGGCACCATAGAGGAAAGGAATATTGCAATAATGGCACTATCATTACTTTTTTCCATGTCTGAGTGGTATAGTACATTATTCCACAGATGATTTACTTTCTTGCATTACAAACTTGGCTCTCCAGCACAGTTGCTATTGCTTAGAATTATACTGCAAAGGCTAATTACTAGACGTTGTGCCAGCAACCATCTAATTTCCCTCTTATGTCACAAAGATCATTGGACAACCATTAAACCACTAATGCTTTCATTTTATTTTTTTCTGAGACTAATTGGACTAGCAATAAAAATGGATAGACAACTTTGTTTTGCATTAATACATTATCTTCATTCTGAATATGTTGATATTTTATCTATTTTACCATAACATTATGATTGGGACATTGTTCTTGATACACAGATTTTACCTATTTAAAGCCTTACGAATCAATATACATCAAAACTTCATATTATGCAGATTACTAAAATACAAAGTGCCCATTTAATTACATGTTCCTCTTGATTTTTTTCTTTATTGTGTATTGAACAAAATGACTTACAGTGGAGGCAAATAAAGAAGGCAGGCAATAGGTATAGGCAGCAGATATTGCCAATGATGCATAGTGAGAGCTGTCTTATCTATTGGGCACACAATGCATTTGGCCATATGCACTATAAGTCTAGGAGACCCAGGCGGTCGGAGGTATGATGATTATATTTGTTCCATAAATAGTGGTGTTATTTGGTGACAGTATTACCATTATTTAGGGAGACATCTATGAAAGAAAGCAATTCGAAGTGAACTGTCGAATCTCGTTTTCAGTGTATAATGCACAAGAAAGTATGAAAGTGGCTTTTGTTTGATTATAAATGAGGTATAAAGTTCAACGCGCCTCACCTATGTATTCGACGCATTATGGAACTTAGGCGCATTAGTAATGCACCTAAAATGTATAAAGGCTATGAATAGACTGGAAATAAAAGAAAAGTCATTAGAATAGCATGTCAGTGAATAGAAACTATGATACTGATCTTGCTTGGTGAACCACAGGTCCCAGACAGAATTGTGGTGTGCTGGCTCTTGCTGTTTGTAGAATAAAGGGTGAGAGCAACAAAAATAAATTTCAAATTTAATGTATTAAAAACTAAGAAATCTGAATAACAACATCAGTGGGTTATTTAATATAAAATTAGTTGTAGATTATATTAAATTTAAATACAATTTTAAAGGGAGATATTTTATATTTTTTGGAATTATATATTTTATATTAATTTATATGATAATTTTTTATTTCAT